>JSUI01006501.1:0-98340 GCA_000833645.1 Huntiella omanensis | reverse complement strand
AGTAAAACAACTTGCACTCACCAGGTCAAGACTGCACGCGCTAATTACATATTTGGCTTGGCGCTGACCATTCCCCAAAAAACGCGGTCGATTCACACTTGGACGCTGCCCATTCACAAAAAAGGTGGTCGATTCACACCCACGACGATGACCCTTTCCCAAAAAAGCGGTCCATTCACACTTGGACGCTGCCCATTCACAAAAAAAGCGGTCCATTCACACCCCCTGCCCGGAAACGACCTCCAAAAATTCAGCCCTCGAAAATCCCCCTTCAACCCCTGCCGGAATGGACCACCGTGAATGGGCATCGTCCTAGACCACCCCTGCTAGTCTCCCATACAAATTGAGTGTGAATGGACCGCTTTTTCTGCCCATTCACACTAGAATAGTGATAGCCCCTCCCCTGGCAGTATCCCCCAGGACTAGCAAGTCCCTGGGCAAAAGTGACCATGCACCAAAAATCCACCCATTTGGCTCTATCTGGCTGGGTCTAACCCCACCGCTTCACAGCTAGTTAGGGGCACTAATAGTGATAGATTTTCGTGAGTGTACAAATATACTGACTCAATTGTGATATAATAGTGATAGTTAGTGTTCCTCACCTACTCCACTAGGGCTCACGTCGCGTAGGGTATTACCCATTCTTCCCATGTTGGCGATTGTTGCATATCCTTATAGGCCAGTTTGGACTCCAACCCTAGCTACCTGGGGTAGGGTCTTGCCGACCCTCTTGACAGATATTTTTCCGTTCATTGTCACCGATAGAGCGCATTATGCGTTACATGCATATACCATATTCACAGCTGATGCACGATCCTTGTATCGGTTATTGCATTGAGCCAAAAGTATAGAGACGTTGAGTGACCTCATTTTGCTTGTCAGAACCTCCACGTTGACCGCCCACACCAAGGGCGTTGATGATCGAGTATGTTTCATGCCCGTTGTTAGTATGACGGCCTTGCTGTTTGTATCGATCTCTTTCGTTGTTGCCAGTTATTTCCTTTCGTGGTATGCCCTACGCATTTGACGTCTTTCAGTAGTGAAATATTACTTATGCGTCGAGCATTATTCACTTGATTGATGCATGAGACTCAAATATCTTCTTTTCTAATTATACAAGATTTTACATGTTTCTGTGCCGTGTAAATGTAAGACGTTTAAGCGTTACTATGTTAAACATTCAAAGGCTATCCATATTATCTCATTAAACTCCAAACACGATAACAAGTATACAGCGACAGACAGAGTTCCACCCGAGATACGTGGACTTTTTATACACTGGGAAATCGGCATAATCTTGACGTAGCTATATGCTTTCATTGACTACTGATTATTATTGTTGTCATGATACGGCTATTCTGTCACATCCTCACTTGCCAATCAGCCGTATAATAACTGCGAAGAGGGTTGAGGCTACTACGAAAACAACGTTTGAATACATAGTAGCTACGCCCTAAGTCTTGTACTGTCTCTCTTTTATATGAATTTGGGTGACGAGTTAGATGTCTAGCAATGATGCCCGAGAGGTGTTTTTGTGTCGACATGTATGTCAAGGTTCAAGGAATCTTTAAACAATTATCTAGCATACTAAAGAAACCATTGAGTGAACTGTTGATTTTCTTCATGTTGACAAGATGCCCACAGATCTTCGTAATTTTTGGTTCTCAAAACATACGTATTAGCTCCATAAACACGAGCCATTTCATTAACAATGTTCTATTTGTACACCGCGTAGCACACATACCAGAGACTTTACAACCGCACGAAACTCTGGAAGTGAAGGATCGCATGCACAAATGATTGGATTTTATTTCTAATGCCGTATCAATCTTCATAGGCCCATGCGTTGGGCGCATCAGCTTTACATGGAATGAATAGTCGGGTCTTGTTCATTATATCAGTTATACCATACCACATGCCATGATATCAAAGATGCTTCTACCGGATGGAGTCATCTACATACCGCTCAGTAGTATCTTGGGGCAAATATGTTCATCGCCACAAAGTATCAAGTGTTAATTTGCGCCCCTGATCGCGAAGATGAAGACCGCCACAATAGCTACACCGTGAGTTTTGTGTTTCCTTTCTCTTTGTGGGCCGGAAATGATGAATGCGAAGACTAGCAATGTCAGCCAGGAGGTGTTCTTGGGCCCATCCGCACGGTACTGTTTAAGCCGATGCTCACTAAATACATAGAATACTGAAAACCCCTATGGGGTAGGCCTAGGCTATCTCATTATCGTCATAGCACTGATAGACCCACATTATCTATATGTTCCCGAGACCCACGGAGTAGCTCATCATACGCGGACATTGACACCAGCGCTGCCATGCTTATGCACCGCATACCACGTATCACAGCGTGTATCCATTTTGTTATAGAAGTCGCCTATATGAAAAGCTTTTTCGAGATACAGCTTGACGGCCAGAAATTGATGAGTTCCAAGGAGAGACTGCGCTCACAACTACCAAGAATACGAAACAGCTACTCAAAGGTTTTGCCTGGAGATAACAGGTTGAGTATGTAATATGCTGGGGGTTTTAAATGGTGTTGCCGAAACCAACTTTGATGTATGTAGCTGTCGCCCCATCACATACGGGATTTTCCTAAGCTATGATGTACAGTATGAATTCTGTATAGTCAATAACTCTACTTGCGTACACTAGCGCTCAAATAGATGCACCTCTCACCCATCTTCAAATCGTTGGGCGGTTTGTCGGCCTCTACAAGATAGTTTGGCCCATCCCGATGCCGTCGCGAGACTTGGGCTACAGAATCCTTACGGAACTGGTGTGAACAACTGAAACCTCAATCGAGTCCTTCCTGACACCACATGATTTCAGAGTAGAGTAATTACAGTCAATGTTAATATATGCAGGTTATTTCAAAGTCGAGGGGTTAGATATAGTTAGTAACGGTACATCTATACAATAAGACATGTCATAAGTTTGGATATTTATCACTATGGGAACGGTGTGAAGTATATGAAAGTGGGGCTCAATATGTTACATTATAATAAGTTCTTCTCTCCTTTCGGTAATACGCTCCGAGTGAGGTACACCAAGAAGGAAAGCTTGTTCGACAAACAGAACCTCACCTTGTGGGGTCGCATTTCGTGCTACGAAGGCGTTACCAAATCCTTCAGCCAAGACAAATTCGTCGCTAATTTGACTGTATAAGCAACCGACGAACAGACTATCATCCGATAGCATGCCGAGGCTATGACCCGAGCAACGCATATCCCACAAATTTGAAATGAGTCTGTAATCAACATCATCATCTCTATACATGGCCACACCCAAGTAACGATCCAAACGTTTCTTGAGACGTAATCTGAATGGCGGACTATAATTCGAGCATCGAAGTAAAAAGTCCCTCTCTTTATCATCTGTCTTGTTCCAGCCGAAGCTTGCTGCCATTGTCTTTCTCAACTCCTTGTTGTCGTTCTCTTGGAACAGCTTTACCATCTCGGCTCGGTACATACACTGAGCGTATATCTTTCCCCACCCTGGACCGCAAAGAAATGTTGTATTTTCCAACGTGTCAGTTCTTGTGCTCGCAAATTGTGAGGTTTGGAGTCTAACGAAGAAACTGCTACAGAGTCCGGCGGGAAGTAAGATGCTTTTGCCATATGGAAACCAGGATACCAAGGTACCCGCTGCAGGCAGCCCCTCGGGAACCTGTCGTGATCCGTGATTCTCCTCGGGTAGATATAATCGACGCTTCGTGGGTTTTAGAGACGTCACTATATGTTGGGCGATGTCCAAAACTATCTCTGCATCAGGTTTATTGTAGTCAACTACTATTTCAATAGTTTTGTAGAGCCCGGCAAGAGAAGATAAGCGATCGCGATCTTGTCCGACCTGGAGGGTTCTACATAAATCGCCACACGCGTAGGCAAAGGTTTTTGTTTTGTCCGAAGCGAATTCTAACTGGAAAGTTACTTTGAGTGAGGATGGGTAAGTGACAACAGAAAATAACCTCTGCGATGGAGAAAAAAGAGACTGGTTGAAACTCCCAGTATCCGGCAAAGACCCATGTATACGTCGAACATCGCGTTTATCTTTGTTCCAATAGGTTGTATCGGTTACAACTAAAATGCACTAAAGGGAAACCTCACGTTGTCCATATAACAAGTCATCCGCTATATATCCCCGGATTTTGGGCCATTGTGCCTGTCGTCTTGCCAAAGGATATTTGAATCGGTCTAACTCATTGTCGAATAACGGGAATAGCGCACGATACCCTTCACGGATGGCAAACTCTTGGGCAATCCATGCGCGAGGCCAATAGGCACTATGAAACACTGGACGAAGGTTGATCCAGTTGACGTTTGTAAAGGCCTTCACCAGTCGTCGCCGGGTCTCTTGGTTCTCGTCCCAGTCCAATGACGCCTGGAAAATATGAGTCAAGTCTCGTGAGATTTCGGCGGTCTCTGACTGAGCCAAACTAAGCCATGAAATCAGCCGGTCTGCCTTTTCGAAAGCTTTGCCCGTCATCTGCGCCTGCTGGGTCTTTTCTTCTTCATCAACCTGTTTGATAAGTAGAGCATCGATCCACAGGCGAATTGGCTTTCTCTTGCGATGTGTGTGCCATAATGCAGCCGTGAGACTCTCAGTGATGCCGATAATGCCAGAGTCAAGGTATGTACATGGGATACGTGCCCTTTGAGGTGCCCCATACATACGAGAGACACGTGTATTTACCAGCACCAGACGGGAAATTGTGTGTAGATATCTAACATCGCAGTGGTTCTAGTCCCGCTCCAGGCAATAGTGAAACTATTCGGATTTGTGCTTGCGGTTGGTTTAATGGTTGATGGTCGTATGACAACGGCCCTAGTGGCCCGCGTATCTTGAAGCCCATGCTAGAAGAGCCAGCTCGTGTGATCTTCCGAGGAGTGAATCGATATTCTTTCTCTTGTGGGTTTCCGGTCTCGTCCGTTATCACCTTCGTGGCCCTATACGGGCAAAGTCTTCATTCTGCCCTGTAAGAAGTTAGTATCTGGTGTTTTGAAACAAGCTATCGACTGAGCAATACTCTGATCCGACTTGATGTTGGATGTGCCCCGTTCCACGGATATTACTAGGTGTGCTTACAATATTCATTGCATTGTTCTAGGTTCATAAAACCAATACATTCCTGACCTGGTGGGAGACCCCAAGGAACTCGATAGAACGCCATGTTCAACATATTGCGCCTTGTTGACTGTTTTATATGGCGGTGGTAAAAAAGTGAGATGTAAAATATTGTTCCATATATTCCGTTAGACTGTTACAGGAGTTTCAATCACGGATATCATTACGGCTGTACCCCGCATCTGAAGGGGCCCTGTTATAGTGATTTCACCACGGGGGACTTCCTCTCCATTCAATGCTACCATATCATGCAGATGCTGCTACTCTGCGTATAATGGAGGCTGGTTGAGTTGATAGTTCTTACATTCTTCTACCTGCTTGTGTGGGCTGGTATATAGAGCGGGGTGAATGTCAATCACGAATGGGGACTTGCCCGCTTTAACCAACACATGGACACGTATTTAACAAGCTATTTGTGTTGATTGCCCAGACATCGCGTTAACAGAAAGTTTAGTCTTTGTACCTCGATTTCTCATATTACAAAGATTACAAATACTATTTACGGACTATACATGAGAACATGTTAAATCATGGTTTTACACACATTGTATATATTCACGATGTTCTAAATACCCGGTGCCACCGCACGTTCACTTAAATTGTTAAATTTTACCCTTTCGTCAGTTTGGCGATGCCATGCGACTCAACCGCGGTGCCTCCCCGTGATTAGATTTACTATGACACGGCATGTTGTTCAATCGCCTACATTCAGTTTTAAAATAGGACTGATCTGTGAGTATCTTGGACAGATTTTCGATACCGATTACAATGTTTCTCGCCTGGAGATCTTCATCTATAGTTATTGCAGTACTAGAAACTCAAAATATTCTTCTATCTACCCACGAGTAGTCTTCTACTTAGGCACACCGTAGCAAATGCTTTGTGCTGACGTTGTCTATTGCTTCAAGTTCAACCACTGCCAAACAACGTCCACATTCTGTGGTTAACCCATCCGTTGTACTTTCCGGAATCTCAGAAACCATGATTCGTTAAGCAAAGATAATGCTTCTTTGCTAGGTTGTAGCTCTGATTCTCGCTAGACCTACAGATCAACCAATAGCTAGCACCATGGAATTTCCCCTCAAAGTCCATCATTGACGAACCAATCTTCCCCGTCCCACAGATTCTTTCAGTCTAGTTGACTTGTCTTATAACGCCGGTGCAGGTCACTGAGTCCCCTGTGTTCGAGCAAGTATACCTCTCATTTTCAGTTACTTTCGACTTTTCTGACATCAACTACGCTACAGACATCAGATGTCCATCTAAAAACAAGGCTTGTTTCGTCACTTTCCAGTTGGCCACAACTGTTGTTCCAAGAGTCGATTCGATCAAGAGGTTTCAACCGAGAAGGTTCCGAGGACAAACAACCTTGTCGTTCCCCGAGACACCTTCTACCCCGGAATGACCAGTCCAGTGTCATTCCGGTGGACTCTCCAGTCTGTTACGGAACGATGACAAACGGCGGTTCGTGGTTTCTCGACTACGAAGACCCCATGAACGTGGAAACTTCTGTCGCTCCCGGTGACTATCGTCCTTATGAACAGACTGATGCTACTCGTTCTCCGGCCATCCAGACGGAACTCTGGCGCTAGACCAACACGTTCAATGCGGATGTCATTACTTCCACTTCAAGCAACGCTAGCCTTTCCATCACCACCAAGCCAATTACCACTCTAGCACAACGCGAGACCTGTGGAATTTACACAAAAACTCCGTATTGCCGTCGCTTGAAACAAATACGGGGCGGGGCCATTCGTTTTGGCACCCTCGATCTCGCGGCTACCGCGCTCGTTGGTGTTGTCCTGAGCTTCTTCTAAATTAGTTGTTCTAGGTATTTGTTTAGCTTAGCTTTGCACCATGATAGCTTTCAATCTATTTTTTAAACCTTTTACCGCTAATCCTAATCCTACGCCTGATTGTATGTATTACATTTCAGCCTTACATCTCTCTCACAGTTTGCGACGTAACAATGACATCTCACCGCGAGAACTATCATTGGTGACCAACCCCATTTACTAGGGTTATGCGCGCCTGGCCAAAGCTCAATAGCTCGACACCCCTGCATGTGACGTAATCAAGTCAAATCCAACGCATGGATGTTTCCATACCCAAACCCTTGCATTGCGCGATGGTTTGACTATTGTGCCCAACTTGATTTCCAAAGCATCATGGGCGCTGACTACTTCTTCAACTTCATTCTGATCTGCCACCTTCCCTGTCCTTATCGTTTGTTGCTCTGATTTTGTGCTCCTCATGTTGATACCCCTTCTGTATTCTTCGCAATCTGTGTACCCCACTTGACTCGTTCTATNTTCCATACCCAAACCCTTGCATTGCGCGATGGTTTGACTATTGTGCCCAACTTGATCTCCGAAGCACCATTGGCGCTGACTACTTCTTCAACTTCATTCTGATCCGCCACCTTCCCTGTCCTTATCGTTTGTTGCTCTGATT
Organism: Huntiella omanensis; assembly: GCA_000833645.1. Lineage (NCBI taxonomy): Eukaryota > Fungi > Ascomycota > Sordariomycetes > Microascales > Ceratocystidaceae > Huntiella > Huntiella omanensis. The sequence continues at coordinate 90,747 of JSUI01006501.1, read as the reverse complement.
TTGTGCTCCTCATGTTGATACCCCTTCTGTATTCTTCGCAATCTGTGTACCCCACTTGACTCGTTCTATCAACTGGATAGATCTCCAGCTCAATACTACGCCTTCATCACCCCTTAACCAATTCCACAATGAAGAATAAGAATAAGAGCAAGAATAAGACGCCAAAGGAGCGCATCGCTGCCGTGTCTACCCCGAAAAGATCTTCCGAATCAACGCGACCAAAAATCGAGTCCGACGCCTCTGGCCCTGAAGACGAGCTATCGACCCCCGATTCTCCAGTAACTCGCAGATTGCCTCTCCCATCACGACTTATCTCTGAACGACAAATCGACCCGCCACCAGAATCACACGTCTCCCAAACTGAAGCAGACGCGCCCACTACAGAACCCGACGATGAAAACCCAGATGCGCCCGTCGCAAACACAACTGTGATGGTTACAGAGGACAATCTCGACAACCCACCAGCCACATCCACGGCCCCAAATCCCGAGCCCGACTCACCAAATGTCGCTGATACCACAGATACCAAAGGCGACCCAAGCAGTGAAGAAAGCTCATCAGAAGCTTCTTCCGAAGACGGTTCCGACTCAGATGACTCTGAGGAATCCGAAGAGGAAGAACCACAACTGAAGACAGCGCGATTGACCGCCAATCTGGGTCCAGTCTATCGCAATGGGGATGCGACCAGCGCATTTTTAGTCGGCGGCGATAAAATGATTGTGGGCACTCATAATGGAAATATTGTAGGCTTCACCATCTAATTCTTATAATCTTGATTGGGTTACATTATTAACATTACCACAGCACGTCTTGGAATTGCCATCGTTCTCTTCGGTTCGCGTGTACCATGCGCATTCGGCTTCCGTCACATCCATATCCGCCTCGCCATTTCCACCACCTACGGTAGATACTAGCTCCAGCTTTGCAGCTATGCCAGCAGCTTTTACAGCACCAATCCGGCGCGCTTCGTCTATCACATCTAATAAGACAATTTCTGCGACACAACGAGGGCCGCAACAACGAGGACCGCCTCCAGTCCCGAACACCCCATCCAACAACATTTACATTGCTACTTCGTCAACAGATGGAAATGTTTGTATCCAATCTTTAATGGATCCTAAAGACGTCCAACTGCGCAACTTTGCTCGACCTGTCCAGGCCGTTGCCCTGTCACCAGATTATAAACAGGACCGTACATACCTCAGTGGTGGTTTAGCGGGGAATCTGATCGTTACGGTGGGTGGAAGTCCAGGCCGCAGCACCTCTACTACAATTGGTACAGCAGCAGCCACGGCTTCAGGTTGGCTTGGTAGTATAGGTTTGGGGACTGGAGCAGGAAGAGATACCATTCTGCATTCCGGCGAAGGCGCCATTAGTACCATCCAATGGTCTAAGTCTGGCCGCTTTGTCGCATGGGTAAATGAATATGGTGTTAAGATCATGCGGTCCCGAATCGGTGTTGATGATCCCGAAGAAGCGTGGCGTCGCATTGGGCATGTCGACAGGCCATCTTCTACTGAGTGGGATGATATGGCGAGCGTGTGGAAGGCGCGTGTTGAGTGGATTGATGATTATCAACTTCAGACGGACTTTCAGTCAGGTGTGCCCAAGCAACACCGAGCCGAACGGCTAATTGTAGGCTGGGGTAGTACAATTTGGATTATTAATGTCCATCCCGGAGGTATCGGCACAGGGCGCAATATTGGTGAAACAATGCCAGGCCGAGCTGAGATTGCCAAGGTGTAAGTTATCACCGTAGAAACTAGAGTTTTCAAACTCAACTAACATGGTATAAACAGGCTGCGTATGGATTGTATCATCTCTGGATTATCCTTCTTTTCGGCCACTGAACTTGCTGTTCTCGCGTTCTGCAAGCCAGAAGAAAACGACGATGACAATGATGAACCTGCTGCAGGAGAACCTTCTGGTGGGATCAAGAGAAGGGTAAACAACCGGCCACCAGAACTCCGTCTCATCGATTTGGAGTCACAAGTTGAAATTGACAAGTTGGGATTAATCATCAGTCGCTATGAGAGACTGTCTTGTAATGACTACCACATGTCCATACTACCATCACCCAAGACGCCCGAAGAAGTATCAAAGGGTGCATTAGAGACTATGGTTGGTTATGGAAGCGGATTAGCAGCGGCTGGTATGGGTATCTTCTCCAGCGGTGCTAGCATCATGACTACACGCACTAGCGAAGACACACAGAGTCGGACTTCAGCGGCCATCTCTACCACACCAAAGCCAATCCTGAACCCCAATATTCCCGTAAACATGCTCAAACCAGGCCAAAAGATCTTTATCCATAGCCCGTACGATTGTGTTTTGGCCACTAAGCGTGACCTTTCAGATCACTACGCCTGGCTGTTGGAACAATTAGATTATCCGGCATCTTGGGAGTTACTTGATGAGCACCCAACAATTTTAGATGACGAGGCTTCTCTTGTATGGTCGGCGGATGTAAACACCGAAGATGCATCATCAATTGCTGGTGTATCATCAACTAACACGAGCAAGGAGAAGCGTCGTATAGCTGATTTGTGGCTTCGATCATTGGTTGATCAAGGCAAATGGGTAGAAGCTGGGAGGGTTTCCGAGCGAATTCTATCTGACGGTGATCGCTGGGCTAACTGGATCTTCAATTTTGCGAATGCTTCTCGCTTTGACGAAATTGTCCTTCACATACCGACGGTTCCCACTACTCCCCCAATCCCGTCTACTTGTTATGAAGTAATTCTGGGCCATTATATTGCTAGTGACAAGCCAAGAGTACAAGACCTTCTAGATCGCTGGCCGACGTCCTTGTTCAACGTTACTGCTGTAGCCACTGCTCTCGAAAACCAGTTAAAGTTTCGGGATGTGCGTGAGGATAGCGTTGAATCTGGAGTTCGGGGACGCGATTGGCGCATTGTTACGGCCTGTTTGGCAAAGTTACACGAAGCTGACGGTAGATCTAAAGAGGCGTTACGCTGTTACATCAAGTTACAAGACGCTGACAATGCCTTCCGCATAATCAAAGATTGCCATTTGGCTGCTGCTGTGGGAGAGGATGTGCCAGGCTTCTTCAATCTGAGAGTGATAAAGAACTCTACACGCAAAGATCTCGAGATTCAGACCGCCGAAGCTACAGACATACTTGTTAAAGAGGCTGTTCAGGGTCTTGTGAAGCCAAAGACTGTTATTGATCAGTTAATGGCGCGGGAGATGCGTCTCTTCACCTTTTTCTATCTCCGCGGTTTATGGAACGGTGGCGTTGAAAGTTGCACGGAATCTACTGATGAAGTAAAGCCTGACAGTCCAACAGACCATGTGCATACGATTACTGAGTCTGGTGCTAAAGACCGTCGTGTGGAAGACTTTAGAAGTCTTCTTGATCCCTTTGCTGATCTTGTAGTACGCATGTTCGCAACGTACGATTCTTCTCTACTTCTTCCTTTTCTCCGTTCCAGCACCAGCTACACCTATACTGATGCTGTCGCTGAATGCGAACAGCGCAATCTTGCTGATGAGCTGGTGTTCCTCTACTCAGCCACAGGTCAACCACGTAAGGCGTTGTTCCTTATTATCGATCGCCTGGGGGATGTTAGCAAGGCCATTGCCTTTGCCAAGGATCAAAATGATCCTGAACTGTGGGAAGATCTGCTTTNTCTACTGATGAAGTAAAGCCTGACAGTCCAACAGACCATGTGCATACGATTACTGAGTCTGGTGCTAAAGACCGTCGTGTGGAAGACTTTAGAAGTCTTCTCGATCCCTTTGCCGATCTTGTAGTACGCATGTTCGCAACGTACGATTCTTCTCTACTTCTTCCTTTTCTCCGTTCCAGCACCAGCTACACTTATACTGATGCTGTCGCTGAATGCGAACAGCGCAATCTTGCTGACGAGCTGGTGTTCCTCTACTCAGCCACAGGTCAACCACGTAAGGCGTTGTTCCTTATTATCGATCGCCTGGGGGATGTTAGCAAGGCCATTGCCTTTGCCAAGGATCAAAATGATCCTGAACTGTGGGAAGATCTGCTTTCCTATGGGATGGATAAACCACGCTTCATTCGTGGGCTTTTGAAAGAAGTTGGCGGGTGCGTTGAGCCCATCAAGTTGGTCAGACGTATTCCTGAAGGCCTCGAGATTGAGGGCCTCAAGGAGGGTGTGGGCGGTCTTTTGCGAGAATATGAAATTATGGGCAGTATCGCTGAAGGAACCGCTCGTGTTCTACGGAGTGAAGTTGCCAGTAAGATGTCTCAACTTCGTGCCGGCCAGCGTAAGGCGGTCAAATTTAATGTTGCAGCCCCATACTCTGAAGATGAACAGGTGGCTGAAGTCCCCAAGTCTGAGCCCAAGCGGGACATATTTGGAGACATAATCGAGGAAGAGGAAAAGGAGCTACCTACTATCTCTGAGCCCAGACCCGGACATTGTGCTGGTTGTGCTGAACCATTTAACGACGAAGAGATGGAAACCCTCCTGGGATTTAGATGTGGTCACGTTTTCCACGTCCGTCATCTACTTGGAGGAACAAGGCGCGACCAGGAGCTCATTGGTGGAATGGGCGAAGGCGCTGGCTGGTTGATTGGAAGCAAAGTCACACATGCTCGACTACTGAAGGGAAGGGTAAAGGGTTGCATTATCTGCAAGACATAGTAATGATGTAGTCACATGAATTCACGCCAATGAGAAGAGTCAAGATGTATTGGCCAGAACCCTAATATAATAGGTTAGATCTGATCCTTTGTCAAGGCGTGATGGTATGCACATACGCATGAGTGAACAAAAACTGAGTTGTTGGTGATGGTGGCAGCAATCAAGCTGTGAGATGAGACTTTGTCTGACAAAGAATATACAAAAGGTTGGTCTTCATGTAAGTCCAAGTCAACACACATGCGCACATACTCTAACAATTATAGGCCAATCGCCACACGAGAAAGACGACTAATCAGGCTCGAGACTTGCAAAAGATTCAACAGCCACTCGTGTTCAGCATTCTACATAGCACATTATCTATTCGGACAATTGGTATTCAATTCCTGTTGGGTTAGCTTGAAAAACAAGACGTACCCGGCCCTTCCGAGATATTACCTTATGTACAGTTACATGACATCTCCACAAACTTGTTGTCGTCACCACTTATAACTTCACTGACGTCAATGACCACCCTTCATAGCCTGCTCAATATCCCTCTGAAGTTTGCGCAATTCCTCCAGGTAGTCCTTTTCTTCAGAGCTCGTATCTGTAGCCTCTGTATTGACTGCCGGTGTCGGTATTGGCACGGGCGCGGGAGCAATAGTAACACTGGAAGCAAGTGTAGATGCGCCAGGCGAAGTGATATCTTTGTCCTCTGATCGAGCGGACCTTCTACCACGAGCGGGCGGTGGTGGCGGTTTTGCGCCGCGCACCGAACCTTTTGCCGATCTCAAACCATCAGACCCCTTGGCTTTATCTTCTGGACCTTTTCTGCGCGGTGGTGGCGGTATAGGCTTCGGTGACTTGGGCTCTAGAGTGACAGGGTCACTGGTTTCACGACGTCTTGTCGATGGTGATATTGGGGAATGAATGCTTGATTGTGATGAATGTACTGACTCGAACGTAGGAGTAACTCGTCTTGGCGATGGCGGTGGTGGGGCGGCGGGCAAGGTAGACGAAGCTTGTGGAATGTTTAAAGTGGGCGGGGCCGGGGTCAGATCGACACTCTTGATGGATCTACCATGCCGTGAAGACGGCGGTGGTGGCGGTTTCTTTGGTGACGTTATTTGTGACAAAGGTGGCGTCGGTGCAGTCAATTCAGTAGTTGTCGCTGTAGCGCCTTCAGGTATGGCATTTACAACAGGAGCGGCAGCAGATCCAGTTAATAGTAATCTTTGAAATGCCTGTACATCAAGAGATGCTCTTTGCGCATGTCCTTTTCTTTCCGGTATGCTAACGGCGGGAATAGTAGATGTGGGGGTGTTTGGCGCCGATTCGCCCGATCCGTCCGCGCCAAACGGATTGTCCTTGCTAGTCGGGCGGGATTCGGGAGCCGAGGGGACAACAGAAGCTGCTGAACTCTTGCGTCTAAATGGGTTTGTCGAGGTTGGAGGCGGCATTGTGTATATATAAGGGGACAGTCGTATGTGGAATATCGTGAGTTTTTAAAAGTCAGTTGAATTTTGGAAAGGAAAATCCCGTAGTTCTCTCGGTTCGTCGTCGTCGTTGTCTGTTCGTTCATCGGCTTGTCGCCATAGCTCGCATCATTCGCTATATGAATAGTTACTGGAACGAATCCCCGCCCCCCACTAGGCTTAATTAGTAGCGGTGCAAGTGGTGGACAGTGGGGGTATAACAGGGGTTCAAAGGCATAAATAGCGGGCTGACGGCATTAGAGCATTGCGCAGTCGGGCGCGGACATAGTGTGGCAGAGGAATCGTTTGAGGTGATAATAGGGAGAAGTAAAGCTTCGTCGGACATCTGAGATTGGGTGTAATGCTTGACTGTTCTCTCTAAAGTTTGGTCGGAATGTAGGGACATGTGCATTCTAGCCGCGACGCGAGGCTGCCACAGCTGGAATCCATCCTTCCTGTTAGTGTCTTTCAAATTCACGCATTTCTCAACCCCAGTTAACCCTATTGTTGGCCTAACAGAGGTGTGGGTGGTGGTGATTTATAAACAGGTTGGGATTGACCAATATACAGGTGTATTCCATTCCTAGATGTCCCGGGCTCTTTTCCGAGTAGAACGCGAGCATTTGTCTCACCTTCAAGCCACATTAGTGTTCATTTGTTTTCACCATCAGGCTTAACTAGAAGCCTCTTAACTAACTACTGCTATATGTAGTAAGCCGCCGCTCAAGCCAGTGTTGTTAATGCGTGGAATGTGATCTGTGTAGGCACCGGCAGACTGGGGATGACCAAAAGGAAAATCCCTTTAACCCCGGCACATGCTCTAGGTGGAGTTAGCGGGGCCTTGAGAACAAGACGAATGACAAGCTTGGTCTAGATCTAACCTAGAAATCAACCATCTTTAGCCAGGAACACGGTCGATCCTAGTTTTTTCGGATGACTGTTAACTCTAATGATGCTGAGGTGAGAGCCAAACATACATACTTTTCGTCGTCTATAATAGATAAAGCTATCACATGCACATTGTTCCTGGACACACAGCTCACAACGCCCAGAGAAGAGGCTGGACTTGTCTTTCATATTTGTCTTTGAATTGAATCGCAACTCCGGTCACTGATTGGTTACACATTGTTTCCCAGNGATGACTGTTAACTCTAATGATGCTGAGGTGAGAGCCAAACATACTTTTCGTCGCCTATAATAGATAAAGCTATCACATGCAAATTGTTCCTGGACACACAGCTCACAACGCCCAGAGAAGAGGCTGGACTTGTCTTTCATATTTGTCTTTGAATTGAATCGCAACTCCGGTCACTGATTGGTTACACATTGTTTCCCAGCCTATGCAAGGGACGCCAAAAGACTTGGTGGCTGGACTTGACCCATAATAGTAGGTATAGTAAATCTATTGGTGCGACACCTATCATGTATCTAGTATTCCTTCCTGTATTCCTAAATCCCCCTCATATTCTTCGTTTCTATGTGGGTATGTATGTGTGCGTATTTGAATCAGCTCCTAAGCAAAGACGCCCTTGATCATGTCGACGAATCTCTTGCTGTAGCTGCCGTAGCTTCCATAGCTGCCGTAACCAACATCAGCGCCGGTGTAATCACCATAGCTGCCATATGATCCATAGTTGGAGGAATCAGTGGTGGCAGCCTCAGTAGAGGTGGCCGTAGCAGTCGACTCGCTCTCAAGAGTGACCGACCGGGTAGTAGTGAGAGTGAGAAGAGTCGAGGTGTGAACTGACGAAAGAGTCCGAGTAACGATTGAGGTATGGGTGAGAGTAGTAGTGGTGGTAGGTTCGGCCAAAGCGAACGGAATAAGAGAAAGAAGGACGTAAGTGGGCTGCATTGTAATGAATGTATATCTATGTATATAGGGATTTGTAGTATGGAACTTGTTTGTTCTGGAGTTAGATATGAAGGAAGGACTGTAAAGTGATTGAAAAGTAAGGAGCGGATAGGGAAGATGAATCTTTGTTTTCGACAGACCTCAGTACCGGCGGCTCTCTTAGTCTTATATAGATTGACTTTGCTCGCTCCCTTGCACAANCGTAAGTGGGCTGCATTGTAATGAATGTATATCTATGTATATAGGTATTTGTAGTATGGAACTTGTTTGTTCTGGAGTTAGATATGAAGGAAGGACTGCAAAGTGATTGAAAAGTAAGGAGCGGATAGGGAAGATGAATCTTTGTTTTCGACAGACCTCAGTACCGGCGGCTCTCTTAGTCTTATATAGATTGACTTTGCTCGCTCCCTTGCACAAGTCCAGCCATGTCCCACCATCCTCTAACTTGCCACTAGGGAGAAGTTCACCACTTGCCCCATCTGTCTAGCCGATCCTTTAAGGATATTGGGTTGTTTGTAGCAGCAAATATGTTCTTTAGTCAAACCCAAGTTCACGTGGGCGGGATCCAAAGTTTCCTCCTCCATGTCAAGCATTTCGGAACATGACTTCATGTATTGCTAATAGCTGTGATGTCACGCATGCACATCGATACACGCCAATGCCAGCTCACCAATTGTTTTCGGGTGTGAAACACTCTATATGGCTGGGTGTAACTCTTTAACCCTTCTAATGAACATTCGTGTAGTTGACTTGTGCAGTACTAGCTTGGCAAAATTGTGGATTAGTACCTGTGATCTTGCTACTACGACTAATGTATATTGTACGTGATACTTTAGACTGATCTCTATAATTCGTCAATGGTCCCCAGTCGATCTTCGTTTCGGTGTGTGCCATGAAGGACCAGTACAAGCGTAGTGGAAACGTAGTATTGCGTTGGTATGAGGCTCTAGCGGACGAGGCATTATCCACGGCTAATGTTTTGAGACATTGTTAGTTGTGAGATTCCAACAGCATTCACATAACTTTGCCTCTCATACTAACCGAAATCTTCCAATGTGTGCTATCTTCAGCAGCCTAGTCATGCAATTTATCACGGTGTGTGATATGGTGAATATGAAAGACACATATATGAAAACCCTAAATCTAGGTAGCTCGTCCCATTTGTACCACACCGGTTTTTTCCACCCGAAATCACATGTCAGCCAAATCGGGACATCTATTTTCCAAACATGGAAACAGCATCTAAGAGCAAACTTATGGGCAATATGGCAAGTACGTACGCACTTTACACGCACAAAACTTGCAAAAATGTCTTTGACGGTAGAGAAAACCCCAATGTCGCTGAAAACAATTTAATCTGTAAAACTTTGCTTCCCAAAATCTCGCAATCTCACACTTGACACTCTTCTGCTTAGCTTTTGAGAGAACAAGACGAAGAGCTACAGATTATCGAGGTATGTATGTCTATTACGTGACAAGGCGATTTATGTTCTAACATATTCCATGCTAGAAGTCATGACGAACAATCAAAGTCCTTCCAAGGCATCCATTGCCCCCACCTCGACCAGGACTGACGCGGCCATCTTCACCCGGAACACAGCGCTTCGGTTTGCATCGCCTAGTCCCAACAAAATCTATCGCAATAAGCGGCGCTCTATAGTTTCCGCTCTTGACATCGACTGGACGCCCCCTGCACCATCGCCTAGCAAGTCGCGAAGCTATATCCCCCTTCCAGTCAACAAGCGTTCCAGCACCCCGATTAGATCGGGGATGGTACCTGGGTCTAACAGCTATCAGGACTCCCCGGTTCCGCTTGCCCGTGAAGCCACGGAAGCTGTCCTGGGAAGTGTAGCTGCAGGTGCAATCACCAGAAGCTTTGCAGCCACCCCCAACGAGCGCACCAAAACCCTCAAACGGCGCGACTCGTCCCCATTGCCCGCGGTAGCACCCTCATTAGCCATTGCTACACCATTTTCCTCCCTTGCTAGAGGATCAGAGATTCACTACGAACGTGTGGAGATTGAGTCGTCTCCTGTCGTTCTACATGTTCGCAGCAGCCCAGATGGCGAAAAAACTCTCCGCCCATCTGACCGTTTATCCATCGCTGCGAGTCTTCCTGCCCGTGATGGAGTCACCATTGCGGATTTCTCAGCCCCTCGTCCCCACCTCAAGCGCTCGAGACCCGAAGATGAAGAGTTGGAGCAGGCCATGGATGTTGCTTCAGCTAGACGCAGCAATGGCGAACCCCTAATTGATGTGCTCCGTCGTAGTGCCCAATCCAACACGCCCTCAACACCAGGGATGCCGCCCTCCGGTTTCCAAGTGAAGCTTCCGACGACTAGCTCTATTCATACGTTGTCAAGCATCGGGGCCGAAAGTTCGGGAGTCCCGGAACCTGCTTATATGGTCGGGTTGAGAGCAATGGCGAATGTGGCAGCCAGTCCAACCCCAGGCAAGGTCTTTCAATTCAAGGGAGTGCCAGAGGAACACGATTCGTCACCCTGTGCCGGGGACAGTCCAAGTGTCCTCCATGTTCGTCGGATCAGAGGTAAAGGCAAGCTTGCACAGGGTCATTCCATCCGTACTATGAAAAGCTCGTCTACGTTCGGCCATAGTCCTCGCGTGGACAGTTCTACCCTGGCATTTAGCCCAAGTGTGCCCGCTTTGCCTCGTGTGACCCTATTTGATACGGAGCCTGAATTAGGGAAACGATTGTGTCAACTTCCCGATTCTACAAAGCCCTCTGGGCTCTTTCCGGCCGCCGTACCGACACTCCCCGATTTAAAGTTTCTCCAGGATTCTGGCCCAATGTTTGATCGGGATTTAACAATGGATTTAGAGGCTGCGATAAAGGAAGGTCTAGACAGAGAAGAGCGAGAGTACCAGGAAACGTATGTGTCCGGGAAGCAAGCAAACCCTCACTGGAAAGCGCAGACTAGCCTAGCCACCCTCAGCAGCCCGGCCAACAACTCGGCTCAAATTCAGACTGTCGGTGATGAGGGGTGTAACATTTCCCATTCAGGTTACCCATCGGATGATGACGTCGAGATGAAGGACGTCGATGGGTCGGAGGCCAGCGCTTCTGCAAGCAGTCATCAATGTCAAACACCGACAAGAGCTACCCGGTCAGAATTCAGATTCAACCTTACACTTGCCTCGCCAATCAAAGAAGAACACTCGCGGCCGGCGACAGCAGTACCAACCGAATCGAAACCTCTTGCCTCCAAGCCCGCGTCAACCAACTCGTTGCGACCAGCGCCGCATAACCCCAAGAATCTGACCATCAAGGTAAACGGATTACTAACCGCTGGTGATGGACAACAGAATATATACACCCCATTGGCTACAGCGGCTAGTGCTGTTTCAAAGTTCGATGTCACACCACCTCAGCGCAACNGCACAGCAGCCATTACTTGATATCACACCACTTACAACTCCCGTTGATGTAGTTGAACGCCGGCAAGCCGAAGAAAAGGCACTTGCGATGGGTGTGATGCCCAATTTGTTAGGCTGGAGAAGTCTTCGTCCCGGCGAGATCAATCTCGATTACCCCAGCGCGCGCTACATATATGATGAGATGCTTGAACAGCGGCAACTCAAGAGCCTTCGTGTACAAGCTAGTGAGCAGCGTACATGGCTTTCAGGACAGAAGATGAATGGGGATATGTTTAGNCCATTGGCTACAGCGGCTAGTGCTGTTTCAAAGTTCGATGTCACACCACCTCAGCGCAACTGGGCTTCTCGTGCATCGGACTGGGGCAACAAATTGAAAGGGAAGCTTCACGTCAAGGACACCAAGGCGAAGCAGAACAAGGCTAAAAAGACCAAGTTATCCGATTCTAAAGGCCAGGCTTCTGCACAGCAGCCATTACTTGATATCACACCACTTACAACTCCCGTTGATGTAGTTGAACGTCGGCAAGCCGAAGAAAAGGCACTTGGGATGGGTGTGATGCCCAATTTGTTGGGTTGGAGAAGTCTTCGTCCCGGCGAGATCAATCTCGATTACCCCGGCGCGCGCTACATATATGATGAGATGCTTGAACAGCGGCAACTCAAGAGCCTTCGTGTACAAGCTAGTGAGCAGCGTACATGGCTTTCAGGACAGAAGATGAATGGGGATATGTTTAGTGCGGACATGGCCGAGAACAAAAACACTCAGCCTACAGAATCCAATGGTGGGGGTGAAAGTAGCAAACAGCAAAGTACATCAGGCCTCGTTGAAGATGATGGTAAGCAGAAGCGGGGTATCTGCAAGCCGGAAGGAAGCGTTCCGTCGATGGGTGGGGAAGAGAATGCGGGAAGTGCCAAGGACAAGCAATCAAAATGGAAGGATGTTAAGGGAAAACTGAAGGGTGCCTTATTGGAAGGATGGAGACACAGTAGTGAAGGAATCAAGAATCGGCATGGGAAGTGAGACCTGGCGATTGAAGTTTTGGTGGGTAGGATTGTCCATATGTAGGGTAGTTTATAGGATTGACGAATGAGATATTGCGTAATGAAAGGGAGGATGAAACAACACGTGCTTGAATCTACGATAAGAGCGTGTACTGTGTTGGTTGAGGTATCGATGAGGTATGAGGTACATACATATATGTGTATACATGTGAGTATAACCCTACAGTAGACGGTGTGTCAGTGTAACACAATCGTAACATTTCCTTTTGGGAGAATACACCGTGAGAGTACCGAGTAATAAAGATACACCGAAATTACGTCGGTATGCATGTAAACACAGTTACTATACATACATACATATGTACACACATACGTATGTACCTATCATCTGTGCAAACTGTCATTTGTTATCGCCGAAGGTTAGAAATCGGGCAATTAAGTGATTTACAAGAAGGATTCCGCATCAGAGGATCACTTCTTCAGGACAATCATCAAGTCTTATTAGAATGAGACGAAAATTGCCACTAACATCTGAGATGCACTAACGAATGGTGAAGAGTGGCTGGCAAAAAGGCAAAGAGAAAAGCGACGTCGATCTTTGCTAATAAGGAAACAATATACAAGGATCAGTTTTCTTGGAGCTGAAGACAGGGTCGTGCAAAAGCTTCCATATTGGGTAATAGAAAGGTGGAGCTTCCCGGACAAGGGGCACAAGGAAAAGAGTCCTTCCTTTGTGTGAAGAAAAGTTGTCTTCAATGACCGGTAACTCAACTTAGGTGGGTGTCCACAACATGCCGATTCTTGGTTCAGCGCCCGTACCCGTTCGTGACAACATTTCCGAATCAATGCAAAACATCTGACTCAGGTGTGTACATATGTATGTATGTATGCGCATGACTAACCAAAGCCTTGCCAAATCCTCAAGAACGCCCATCATGTGGGGTCATCGGAGAAAGCATGTGACACACAGTGGTGAAGATTCTTGGTTTCTACCGGTACATTTGTGAAAAGTGACAAAGGTTTGTGATTGTTGTTCGTGTGTAGGAGCCTTGTTCGTGTGGAGAACAAAGACCTGGCAATTTCAAATAGAGAAAACTGATTGGATTGTAGGGAATCCCGGCGATATAAAGCGACATGGGGCACTTTAGTCTCAATTTTGGACGCTAGGAAGAATACATGAGTATCGTATGTTAGACGTGAAAAGGGCTGAACTCGACGCAGAACAATAAGACCATCTGTCATGACCCAAGTCATTAATGAAGCATCTAGCATCATAGGCTCTAAGCGTTCGGAGATACCAGTTCACCATCGCTTTAATTGATTACATATTCGACCAAGACACCGAAACAACCACAACTAAGTGGATTGTATCACTTCAAAGTGCACTGGAATCAAGTGGTGTGCAAAGTAAGACATAGCAACCGGACTCCAAAGAACCTCCATGTTCCACGACATAGCAAGGATAGTCAACACCAACAATCCATACATTTTTTCCTACATATGTATATATGCACACAGACACATACACACACGTCTTGCCGACGATGTAATGATCGCCAACTGTTTGTGATTGCGCCACTGCGTCGTTGGTGAGGTTCCATCTCTTCAGATGCCTTACTACACTAGAGTGCAAGGTTCCTTCTCACCGATTATCAAAGAGGAGCCGCCTACTGCCTCACCCTTGCGGATCCCTCCAGCGAAACGGCCTATCAAGTGTCGGGTATTGTGTGGTCACTGGCGATCCTAGACGGTTGTGGGATGGGGTCTTTGAAAATGTGCAACCTACTCCATCCAGCCACATCAAAGCACAGTGAATTCATGGCTTGCCTGGAGGCGCAATACGTGCATATTCAGGCGGAAGGAGTTACACATCAAGGGATGTGGATCTGTGGATAAGATTGGAAAGAATATGGGGATAAGACAATGTGATAGCAATTAGACACTGACAAAGAGACGAGGGAGGGTTAGAACGACTATATAAAGTGGAGTGCGCTCGTCTACGAGCTTCACTATATTGTTCGGACCAAGCCATTCTTCTAATTCTTCTTTCCATACCCTCTAATCATGTCCCCCACTTCTACTATCGCGGCTTCCGGTGAAAAGACATGCCCTTTCATGAGCCAGCCTAGTACCAGCACTCCTGCACCACAATGCCCAGATATATATTCACCAGGTCCAGTTGAGAAGGCCACGAAGCCCAAGACTGAAGGTGCTTTGGCAAAGATCAAGGGCTTGAAAGCTGCCTCTAAGCGTCCTTTACCAAAGGACTATGCCAATGGTAGCTATGCCGAGTCTAATGATAAGCCCGGTGTTAGAGCGTCATTGGCGACGTTGAAATTTAGCGGTACGTTCAGCACGACCATATCATGAAGACTCAAATCTAACTGTGTATCACTTTAGATCTCGTTACCCTCCGTGATTTGGTCAAGACCAAGGTCAAGAACCAAGGCATCATTGATGATAAGACCTACCTCATGGAGCGGATTATCCGCATGGTATCCAAGATGCCTAACGGCAGTGGGCTGAGACAGGAACTTACGAACAGCTTCATCAACGAGTTGTGGAACACATTGGACCATCCACCATTGCTTGATGTCAGTCTTTTGACTAAATATCGTCAGCCAGATGGCTCCTACAACGTACGTACAGCATGATCCACTAAGCACACACAGATAGGTCATTAACGTTCAACATAGAACCCGAGAGCGCCCTCGCTTGGTGCCGTTGGTCAGCCCTATGTCCGGTCGGTCAGCTCATCAAAAATGAACCTTGGTGCGCTACCTGATCCAGGGATGGTCTTCGACTCTGTCATGGCCCGTGATGAGTTCCGGAAACATCCCAACAACGTCTCTTCTATTCTGTGGTACTGGGCTACTCTCATTACTCACGGTAAGTTTTTTCATCCGGTCATAGCATTCAACTTCTTCATACTAACAATGACACCGTAGATCTTTTCTGGACCGATCCTCGAGATGCCTCAAGAAATAAGACTTCGTCTTATCTTGACCTGTCTCCCCTGTATGGCTCCAGCCAAGAAATGCTTGATTCCATCCGTACCTTCAAGGACGGTAAGCTCAAGACGGATGCTTACGCTGATAGACGTATTCAGGGTATGCCCCCTGGTGTTAGTGTTCTGCTGGTCATGTTCAACCGTTTCCACAACCATGTTGCCACCAACCTTGCTGCCATTAACGAGCACGGTCGCTTCACCAAGCCTGCTGATAGCCTTGAAGGCGAAGCCAAGGAGAAGGCTTGGAAGGCGTACGATGAAGAGATCTTCCAAGTGGCTAGACTAGTCACCTCTGGTCTGTACATCAACATCACACTGGTTGACTACGTGCGTAACATTATCAACTTGAACCGTTGTGACACCAACTGGACCTTGGACCCTCGTGTTGAGATGGGTCCTCAGGTGGGTACTCGGGCTGGTGCTGAACGTGGTACAGGTAACACTGTCTCTGCTGAGTTCAACCTGTGCTACAGATGGCACTCTTGTATCTCCAAGAAGGACGAGGAATGGATCAATGAGTTCTACGGTGAGCTGTTTGCCGATAACGCCGCTACCACCAATCCTCGTGAGATGATGTGCGCCGTTGGCAAGTTTGAAGCGTCAATTCCCAAGGACCCCGCAGACCGCACCTTTGGCGGTTTCAAGCGTGGTGCCGATGGCAAGTTTGACGATGAGGATCTCGTCCGGTGTATTTCCGAGGCTATTGAAGAACCCGCCGGCTCTTTCGGTGCCCGGAATGTCCCTAAGGCTATGCGTCCAATTGAAATGCTTGGCATTCTTCGTGGTCGCTCGTGGCAACTGGCTGGTCTGAATGAGTTCCGCAAACAGTTTGGCCTTAAGCCGTACACTACCTTTGAGGACATCAATTCGGATAAGGAAGTCTCTGGTGCTCTCAAGAACCTGTACCAGCACCCTGACAATGTTGAGCTGTACACTGGTTTGGTTGCCGAGGAGAACAAGGATCCTATGGTTCCTGGTGTCGGTATTGCCCCCACTTACACTATCTCTCGTGTCGTGCTGTCTGATGCCGTCTGCCTTGTTCGTGGTGACCGCTTCTACACGACTGACTATACTCCCAAGGCCTTAACTAACTGGGGCTACAAGGAGGTTGACTACGATCTTAACGTCAACCACGGCTGTGTTTTCTACAAGCTATTCCTCCGTGCTTTCCCGAACCATTTCCGTGGTAACTCGGTGTACGCTCACTACCCCATGGTCATTCCCTCCGAGAACAGAGCAATTCTCACTAGCTTGAACCGCGTCGATCAGTTCGACTTCTCCGTCCCAACCTATGTTCCTCCCCGTGTTGACGTTACCTCTTATGGTGCTGTTAAGAACATTCTCGATAACAAGGCTCTGTTTCACACTGTCTGGGGCGAGGGTACCTCGTTCCTTATGGGTAATGGTGGTTCCCGGTTTATGTTGTCTGGTGACACTGATTTCCATGCTGGCCAGCGCAAGTGCATGGGTCAGTTGCTTTATAAGACTGGCTGGGAGAGCGACGTGAAGAGATTCTACCGCGAGACAGCTAAGATGCTTATTGAAGAGAAGAGCTTCAAGCTTAACGCTAGCACTGTTGGAATGGATGTCATTCGAGATCTTGGTAACACTGTGCACACTCACTTTGCTGCTCGCGTATTTGCTCTCCCTCTTAAGACGGCCAAGAACCCCAATGGTATCTTCTCAGAGCAGGAGTTGTACAAGATTCTTGCTGTCATCTTCACTTGCATTTTCTTCGACATTGATCCAGCCAAGTCTTTCCCTCTGAAGCAATACGCTAAACAGGCTACGGACAAGCTAGCCGGAGTGGTGGCGTTGAACGTGAAGCTCTCACGTTTCGGCATTTCCCCTAGATATGTCGAGAGGGTGTCCAAGACAGATCCTCTCGGTAGCTACGGGAAGCACCTTTACAAGTCTCTCATCAAAGATGGCTTCTCCAATGACGACATTGTGAACTCCCATGTTCTCCCCACTGCTGGTGCGATGGTTCCCAACCAGGCTCAGGTCTTTGCTCAGGCTGTAGACTTCTACCTCTCTCCCGAGGGCTCAAAATACCTTCCTGCTTTGTACTCCGCTGCTACTGCTCTTCCCAGTGAAGAGACTGATCGCACTCTGCTTGGATATGCCATGGAGGGCATCCGCCTTGCTGGTACGTTCGGTGCCTACCGTCTTGCTACCGCGCCCACTGTCATCCAAGAAGATGACGGTACAGAAATCCCCATTAAGGCCGGCGATCGCGTCTTCGTCAGCTTCGTCACTGCCGCCAGAGATCCCAAGGTCTTCCCCAACCCTGATGCTGTCGACCCAACCAGATCACTTGATGCTTACTTGCAATATGGTAAGGGCCCTCATGCCTGCCTAGGACAATCAGCCAGTCAGTCCGCGATCACGGAGTTGTTCAGAACTATCTTCAGTAAGAAGGGGCTCAGAAGAATGCCGGGTCCTCAGGGTGAGCTCAAAAAGGTCGCGAGACCAGGTGGTTTCTTTGTTTATTTGGATGAGCAGTGGAGTCAGATTAACCCGTTCCCTCAGACCATGAAGGTTCTTTGGGACAGTGAGTGAGGGCGTCGTGTAATTCTTCGGTTTTTATAGTGTCTCTGATTAATACGATAATGTTGAGTGGTATTTTACAGTGGTTACAGTCGTTTATCGTAACACTTATCTGCCTAAAAACCCAAAGTTAGCTTTCTGTATAATTGTGTGCGTACCGTAGCGGTAGCTTGCCTGTTGTATTAGGCACATTTCGTAAGCCAATACTTCTCTCAATTACGTCAACTTTAGGTAAGGTCTAACTATAACGATCAGTTTCGGTTCACACCCACAACATAGTTTTCTGAAATTAAAAGCCGGCAGCTTTCTATTCCACAGTTTGAACTTTACAAAGTAACCATTCATCACCGGGTTGGTAACTCCATCATCTTCATCGAATTTCAGTGATCATCGCTCCACCATGGCGCCATCTGTCCGTTTCTCGCCTATCATTAAATCTTTTGGTGATAGCCAATACTCTCCCAAAGCATCACCCAGAAGCGCAGAAGTTTGTCACCAGCCCAGCACCCCTCAGCGCAGTTCACGCGTTGCAGTCTTATCGCCCACTATCTCTGGACTCCCAGGTGCCTTCCCCGGAGACGTCTATTCCCCACTTCCCTGGTTACGTGGCCCCTCTAAAGATGCCTTCCTTGTGAACCAAGACCAGTTTTCTGTTTCTCGTTCTGGTCATAGGTTCTCTGAATCACCCAGTGTTATTGCTCATCGCCATTCCATTGACGCGTTGAAGCCAATTCTCAAGCAAAATCATAACGCAACAATGCCTCGCAACGTTAATGGATCATTTAGAATGGGTCGCTCTCCCTCTGCCGATCTTAGCCAAAGCGGGAAAAGCCATCTTTCAGTTCCCAGCGTAAACAATTGGCCTGGTTCGGACATCGAAAGGCCTATCTCCCCCATCTGCGGAAAAGACCTTGAGCTTCGCAACCAGAAGTGTATGAAACACATCGCATCTGTGATTGCCAAGGGGTAAGATTCATCATCACATTTTCCATTGCAAAGTTCTTTTTCACTAACGTTCATCTCATCATAGCAATCAAGATGTAACCAACGACGACTTCGCCATTGTCGAGGTCTTCAGCCAGGAAAACACTGTCTTCTATGCTAGACAAGATGACTTTGTGCGTGTTGCTTCGGACAGGGTTCGCAACATCATGGACAACCCAGCCGTAGGTTTTTCTCTAACAAGCCATTTTGTGCCTTCGTTTTAACCATTATCAATCACAGAAAATCTGGAGAATTCGGACCGATATCTCTGACCGCATCATGGCGGTGTTTTTGGAGTATATCCGGACTGAGCGGATCGGTGGAGTCAATTTCCTGGATGAAAAGGGTGGGTTCTAACTTCGTTCGATGCTATCATCTCATGCATCTATCTCCATTGACACAGCTAACCATCATTCCGAACTTCTAGAAAGCGACAAGTACCGAAAGGTGCCTGACTACATTATGGTAGACACACTTTTGGAGCTTGTCTACATTGCGAAGGTCTGGAACATTCCCAACCTGACTCTGTCTGCCCACCGTGCCATGAGGGCTTGGGGATCCCACTTCGCCAAGCACGACATCCAAGGCTGTCTCGACGTAGTCAATGACTACAACAATGTCAAGGCCCAGTTTCGTGATGAGAAGCTCCGGTCCTTGATTGTCAGGTCCATCACCAAGAAGATGGCACATCTGACCAAGAGTGATGTCCTACGCGAATACTGCGTTGGTCATCCCGAGTTCATGTGGGAGCTTTTGGTGCAGGTTCAGGAGCGCCGTGAGGACGCGGAAGCAGAGTGGTCGTAAATTGATAATTTTATGATCTCTTTGATCTGGTCTTTTAGTGTATGGTTAACATTCTGTGCATCTTTGTCTTGTGTATTCTTCATCGGGCCACCTGGGATTATTCCCCGTTTAGGCAAACAACATGATATGGTACCCTAACCCTACATCATAGGACGTGATTACGGTAAGTTTGCACATTAAGATGCCGTCTCTGGTCTCAAGATTTTCTATATATCACACTACAGATGTCTTCTTATGTCCAACGACGATGGGTAACTCAGCATCCCTCTTCGTCAAGAATCATGAGTGAAAGCACGATTGACAGTTGTGCCACGACACCCAAGACCAAAAAGGCACTTGATCGCTATCGGAAATATGTGATCACTGCGCAGACGGAACAGTCGTGGGCCGATGCAGTCTTGGTGGCGGCGGACGGAGGACGGTTTCCTGTGCATCGATTTATTGTTGGGCGTTGCTCGGAAGTGCTTGAGGACATGTTTTTAGGGGAAAGAGAACTAGTAAGTTTATAGTTGGTGATGTTTTAGTCGAGGCTTGTTGCTGACAGTGGGTGATAGGTCGACGGACGACTGGTACCTGTTAATATAGAGGCATCGAGAGAAGCGGTTGCCATTCTAGTGGCATACATGTATTCTGACGGGATGCTGCCCGACAAAATCTGGATTCCCCGTAAGTCTATTGCACCCATACCCGACGAATAAACCTAACTAATGTCTTCTTAGCCCCTCCAGCTCCCCGTCCACCGCCTCGTTCCGTCNGTTGTGCCACGACACCCAAGACCAAAAAGGCACTTGATCGCTATCGGAAATATGTGATCACTGCGCAGACGGAACAGTCGTGGGCCGATGCAGTCTTGGTGGCGGCGGATGGAGGACGGTTTCCTGTGCATCGATTTATTGTTGGGCGTTGCTCGGAAGTGCTTGAGGACATGTTTCTAGGGGAAAGAGAACTAGTAAGTTTAGAGTTGGTGATGTTTTAGTCGAGGCTTGTTGCTGACAGTGGGTGATAGGTCGACGGACGACTGGTGCCTGTTAATATAGAGGCATCGAGAGAAGCGGTTGCCATTCTAGTGGCATACATGTATTCTGACGGGATGCTGCCCGACAAAATCTGGATTCCCCGTAAGTCTATTGCACCCATACCCCACGAATAAACCTAACTAATGTCTTCTTAGCCCCTCCNCACACGCCGATAAACCACCCCGCGTCCAACGTATCTACCCCGACTCACAAACGAATCCATACGCCCATGTCCAATAGGATGTACAGTACCCCGATCTACAACCCTGTCCGTCCCTATTCTCTCTTCCAAGGGAGTTCCGCGCGATTGAGACGAGCGAAGGGACGATCGAGACGTCGCTCGCAGTCTCGTGAGTGTATAGGGAAGGGGATTACACAGGATGATGATAAACTTGCTCCGCAGACAGGCCATCGATTAATCGACCAGTTATCTCCCTGTGTCGAGGCAGCTCTCTTGGCCACCCGCTTTGAAATCCCCGATCTCATTGGCTTGCTAAACCCCATAATCCACCGACTCTTCGAAACCTGTATCCAGACGCCAGCTGGTCTATCAACGGTTCTTTCAGCTCTTGCTCTAGTCTACAAGACCCCTCAACCACACAGGATAGACGTCATCCCTTTGGTTGACATGCTTGCCTTCATGTGCTCTCAGGCGACTGATCATGGAAAAATGGGCGAGTTAGCACGAGAATGTCCAGAGTTTGGCTGGCATCTGGTTATGCGCTTAGGAAAGCTTTATCAAAAGGCTGAAGATCTTTGGGAGGATGATAGGCGAGAGTGGCATGAAGAGTTGGAGAGAGAACGAGCTAGATGGATTACAGCAAGGTGTATGTGTCCTTGCTGCAAGACAGCGAGAGCGAACGACAGTACGTTGGGCGAGGACCAAGAGGCCGACTGTACCAAGAGTGATTGTGTACCAAAAAAGACCAAGGAGAAAGAAAATAAGAACACTATGGATGAACCTCGCGATAATTAACTAGTCTAGTCATGCGACGATGGACAGAGATAGATTGGGATTTTGTAATAGTAACATGGACTTCACTGACGTTTATGTGTTTTTTGAATAAGCAAGTGATAATTATAGTACAAAAAACCGGTATAATATATAATACAACATGGCGCTTTCAAAGCAGCCGGACAAAGAACCATATCCNGAGAAAGAGAATAAGAACACTATGGATGAACCTCGCGATAATTAACTAGTCTAGTCATGCGACGATGGACAGAGATAGATTGGGATTTTGTAATAGTAACATGGAATTCACTGACGTTTATGTGTTTTTTGAATAAGCAAGTGATAATTATAGTACAAAAAACCAGTATAATATATAATACAACATGGCGCTTTCAAAGCAGCCGGACAAAGAACCATATCCCTCTCTCATCATCAAAAGAGAAAGTCACCAAAGAAAAGAAACCGCCGGATGAAATGTGCGGCCCTACTCGGCAAACAAGACACAATCTTGCAGCGCTCTAGGTAAACCAGGATATACGTTAGCAATGAAATGCATACTCCAGTTTACAAGCCAGCACTTACCAAGTCAGAGTCACACAAATATATCCGGGAGGACTCAACAAAGACTCTATATAGCAGGACCAGGCCCAACAGAGTAGTCATCTAGGTCAACAGATTGTTAGTTTATCATGACTAAAAACATGCAAACAATTAGCACTTACTACTCATATAGTAAAAGACCAAACTATGGCGCCGGTCCTGCGCAAGAGTGGGGAACTCATCTCCCTCTGAGTTGAGACCACAGTCGATCTGCCGCGATCAACAGTCGTTTGCCGCGCTTAGGCGGCGACAACGGCGGCAGGATCCACTCGTTTTCTTCTTCTTCCTCCTCAGAAGACTCCTCTGCGTGTGAGTCTTCGCTAGAGCCCTCCAAGGAAGAAGGTCCATCCTGAGAAGTGGAGGACTCCACCATCTCCTCCTCGCCTACTTCTGTTGAGTCAGAGGGAGACTCCAAGCGGCCCTCGGGACGGCGAACAGCGGTTGTGTCGCTGGAATCCCCCCACAGACTCTCTTCTACCGGAGCCCATCGGGGCTCCTCGTCGTCGTCGGCGGCATCGACACATCGGCGCTTCACCCGTCTTTGGTGCGCAGCCGGCTCGTCCACCTCGGCATCAACAACACCCACCGGCACTTCTGTGAGCACAGTGCCTCTGCTCTAAAGGCACTTGCTCAAGAAGCTGTTGGGCTTCTTGTTGGTCTTCAGCAAGGTCCAAAACTTGGTGGACCGACAGGCTGGCTCCATGCGCTGGAACGACCACTCAGGGTCACGCATGAAAATCTTGCAGTTGTTCTCGGTGGTGGAAGTGAACATTGCTGCGGCAGAACAAATGTTAAGAAGAAAAAAAGAAGCGAACACTCGTAAAAAGAATCGGATGTTGTTTGTGGTCGCAGAAGATTCTGTCGAGATGAGAATCGGTGTCGATGGTAGAGAAGAGAAGAAGAGAAGAAGAAGAGGAGGGGGAGGAGGGAGAAAAAGGTATTAACAGAGTAGCCCAGCAAAAAAGTTTCTAGGGCAACCAAAAGATTCTGCCCACCAAACTCTTCAGTGCACACCAGACCAGAAATTCAAGTGTGTGCTCTCTAGGTCCTAATTTGAATGTCCACCAGCCTATTACGGTTGTAGGCTCCCACTGACCGGTCAAATGTGGGGCCGGAAGCCCTGTGGGGTCTATCGTAGACCGGCGTAGCATTAGAGTCAGCCCCTATGTCCACCATCGTAGGTGGCCTTCACCACTGAATGTATCAATGTCAAGGCGGTGAACAAGAGAACATCGGATGAAACCTTTGATTTGGGGAAGTTAGTGAAAAGCAAAAGGTTAGGTTATGAAAGGGGTAAGAACCTGTTTAGTCTACCCACAGTGGTGCCTAATCGATAGACCATCATTGGGAAGGAACCTTCACTTCGTGAATTTTGTAATATTGTTGCAGAATATGGCAGACACAAGTTATACTACAGTAGTCTACCAAGTCGGTAGATGGTTATCGCCTCTGCATACAACGTGGCCCAAAGATACCAAGGGTCTGGCAGTAGAGTATAAGTGTTATCACAGATAAGTGTTGATCAAGAATGTATGATGTTGTTGGGTATAGAATCGGTGGATCTGAACGCCGTGGTGGTGTGACTATCCATCTGAAGGAGAAGACTGTAGCAATATTCTGCTGCAGGTAAAGGAGGCTAGGTTGAATATCGTATTTTCTTCGGTGTGACCATGGCCAAACACCTGAAAGCTAACGCTCCTTATATCGAGAATAGTGATGGCGATGACGACGGTTGTCATAAACTAGGACACTGGAGTTCCATCTTTTGTCAGTTAGACGTTGTCTATCAAAGAAATTGTTAGCCAGGCATCCCAAAGCTTTCTTTATTGAATTGATAATGACTCACCTTTAGATACATCTATCGATGATAGCTCGGGTGACTGTCGTTTCCTTGGTTGGTGAGTGGTGATGAAGAAAGTGTGGCCTCATGAACGGACAACAGTAGAGTATAAACTGAACCCAATCAGCTTTGGTAACTATGATCAAGCTTCGGATGCCATTGGATGAGAGGATGAATGGACAACAGATATGCCACATATGAGCTGTCACACGATGACGACCGGCCATATATTGATACCAAGAACAAGGTGTGGTACAGAAAAAACATAACATGGGAGAGAGCTTTCAAATCGGGCTGGCCAACAAACCTTCATGGGAAGACATAGTACGGCAACGGCAGTCATATACGTTCTAGTCTATATCTATCTAGACCGCCAGCCACAGTTGCTAAACTCACAATAAGCCGCAACATCCAAAAGCCTAGCTAAGCGAAACTACTCTCCAAAACCACCTCTCGCAATCTTCTTCGAATGCCCTGCCTTCCGATTATGGTTTGCAGCCTTCCCCTTTGCAGCTTCCTTTTGTCTTCTCGCTCTCTCTGTAGTTTTATCTCCACTCGGGCCTGCCACGTTACCAGCTGCCCCACCTCTAGCTCCGCCCCGTCCACCTCTACCGGGACCACCACCGCCACGCGGACGTCCGCCTCTTCGTTTGTCACCGGCATGCTCTTCGCCTTCTTCGTTTCCATTCCTTTGAGACCATTTGGTGGATGAAATTGCCTCTTGAGTCCCGTCAAACTGTCCGAACTTCCGCTCCAGACGACGCCTCATGCCGGGGCTTCGTGCAAGCAATACAGCCCAACCTTCGATAGCCTCATCAGTCATTCCAGTCTCCGACTTTATCTTCTCTCTGGCAAAATTCTGTCTTCCTTCCTTTGTCCTCTCAAATGTTCCTGTATCCTCCTGGTACGCCTTCCACAAAATACCATCTTGGTCTGTCTCGTAGTAACTTTCGCCATCTGCCACGGTTGCTCCAACATCATCCACATCATAGGTATCATCTCTCTCGTCGTCATCCGCATCAAAGTTTGCAAGTGCAGATAATATGGCGTCCTTGGTTGGAGCTCCAGATTTATCAGACAGGATGGCATCCGCATCTGTGTTAGCCTTGCCAAGGCGAAGAGAAGTGGTGACCGAGGTACTGAGACGGTCAAGGGCATCGTTGTCAAACACGTTACGACGAGCGGGAAGTCTTGCGACAGGTGGTGGTGGAGGCGGTGGTGAAGGAACGCGTTCTGGAAGTGTTTGTTCATCAATATCGATGAAGAAGAAACTCTCGGAACTAAATATATGGTTAGTATCATATGAATCAAAGCGTTGGTATTTCACATACATCTCTTCAGTGCGATCTACATCTTGCAATGTTTCAGGCAAAGAGTCATCCAATACCGCACCCAACACAGCCTCTTGATTGTCCCCTAATGCTTCGGATAACCTCCAAATAAATCCTTCCCCGAGATCTGGGATAAACTCCTTCACTGATGCTACCACGGATAATCTCAAAGCCTTGACATCCTCGTCCATGGGTATTCCCGGTGCTGCCTTGCCCTTTCCCTTATTGCTACTCCTCGTCTGACTCGGCGGTTGAGCTATCACTAACCGTTGCGGCTTCTGTAGTTGGCCATCACGGTGTAACTTTTTCAATCCTTCAACTCGAGACTTCAGTGAACTGTTGCTACCCGACGCTTGTTCTACCCGGTAAATGAGTGGAGTTCGTGAGACCAGTCCTTCAACAAAAGATCCATCGCCAGTATTATTCGCCGTCAACGCAAACAGTCTATCCGCAAGAAGTCTCTCTTCTGACGGAATTAAAGCTGTGAGACAAAGATAACCAGTCGCTATCAATATCTTTTTCAACTTCTCACTGGCTTTCCCATAGGCTATAACCACAGCATCCATGAAATCATCACCAGCAACAAATACAACACTAACCTTCTGATCTACTGCTATAAGATGATTCAACCGTGATAGAATCCTCTCTGCAAGACTCAGGTCCTGAGTTGAAGCCCCCTCCAATATTCTAACTAGTGAACGTCTCAATGCTGCCAACGCATCATCTAGTTCCCGTGCCTGTAATTCTCGAGACGTATCCAGTATCATCCACATGTTCTCCTTATCCACCTTTGCCGCATCCGCGAAGATCTCCCACTGGATAACCCCCGGATACTGAGCTGCAGTCCTCGATAATAAAGTCCGCAGTGATCCTACGAACGCCGCAAGTCGTCCATCTAGCGAAGTCGAAGCCAAGGTGTCATATGCACTCGAAAGAAACAACGTAACAGCCGTTCCATATTCTTCAAGGTACGCTTGGAACTCCGATTCAGACAAGGACGTAACAGCATTAATCAAGGCCGTAAAAGCCGCCAGGACCTTGGAGCTCTGAGTTTCGGGGAGGGCGGTCCAGACAGTCACTGATGGAAATGCTGCAAAAGGTGGTAACGTCATCATAAATTCTATGAGTATCTCGTCATAAACAAACAAAAGTGAGAGAACTACCGGCTTGAGATTGAGTCGTATGTGTTGATGTCAACGGGAGCTAAGGTACATATAACCCTGGCCAGCTATGACGTTCAAGAGAGTGGTTACAAGGACGCCTAAAAATGGGACCTTCGGAAAGAAGCTTGTAAATTGAAGGCGACGGAAGTCAATGATGTAACAACCAACAAAATGTGGTATACCCTGAAAGTTAGCTCATTATATGTAAATGCAATTTACAAAAGTCGCCATCCAGGTGGGCAATTGGTTCGATTGACCGCGCTTTCATGTCAAACTTAACCATAATGATTCATGTCCCAAAACAGCACACCGAAGTGGCGCATGTGGCGGTCTCCACTTTTGACCTCGCTTCATAAAATCAATGCATTATATAGAGTACAAGAGTACATGTTGATAAAGATATGTTCTATTTCGCCAAGATTCTTCTCCGCACGTATCTAGAACAAGAATAAACTCCCAATTCCCCCAAACGCCCAATTTCCAAAGCAACCAAAAAAAAATAACGGCTGCGGTAGTGTCTCCACGTCGTTCCATCTTAAGCCAAATCAAACAAAACTGTACGGCGTACAGGAAAACTTACCCTTCCCAGCAGACTGGGAGAACATAACGCAAAAAACATAATACATATCCACGACAGAAACTTAGAAATCCCAACGGCACGCAATCCGTGGAGGAGGTACCATGGGAATCGGTCCATCGAGTGTACCTGTTTCCATAAACTTAGACCAAGACGTCTTGTCGGCCTCTGGAATCTTATCCATAGGAATTTCTGTGGCCGCATAGTAAAGTGGGGGGCCCGTGGGGTTGACAATCTTGGACCAGACTCCGTCAGGTCCACGAATTCCTGCTGAATTGTTGACATACTCAACAGGCTTCCCCTTGAATGTGGCTAACTGCCCAGTCATATTACGGGTAGAGTAGCTATCGACGCTAGGGTGAGTCTTTCCAGAATCTGGTGGGTATGGGTTGTTTTCTGCCGTTGATGTTTGCGCAGTATTGGTGGCACCGCCAAAGGCACTTGGTTTTGAGGGTTGGCCGAATGCAGTCCCGCCGTTGGTGTTCGTTGCCGTGTTTCCAAACGGATTTTGTGCGGGGGTACTACTGGCTTGACCAAAGGGACTCGGCTTCGCAGCAGTAGATGGAGCACCAAAGGGGTTGCTAGCGGGGGCGGAAGGCTTGCCGAATGCAGTGGTCGTAGCTGAAGAGCTGCCGAATGCAGTAGTTGTAGCTGAAGAGCCGCCAAATGGGTTTGCGGGAGCTGCAGCAGCCGTCGTAGGCTGTCCGAAAGCACTAGTAGTGTTTGAATTGCTGGTGTTCGCATTGCTACCGAAAGCACTAGGACCGTTCGATTGGCCGAAGGGGCTAGCTTTGTTCGCGAAGCCACCGAAACCACCTCCAGTCGCTGGTGCCGCGGTAGAGCTTCCGAATGGGTTTGGCTTAGCTCCTAGCTGCGAGGCTTGTCCGAAGGCAGAACCGCCGCCCATCGCACTTGGTCGGCCAAATGCACTACCAGTGGCGGCCGCAGTATTAGTAGTGCCAAATCCACTGGTCGGCTTCGATGGCTGGCCGAACACACTAGTAGTTGTCCCTGGTTGTGATGGCTGTCCAAACGCACTTCCACTTGAATTTGTCGTACTCGGGGCACCAAAACCACTTGTTGGTTTGGATGGTTGACCGAATGGGCTGGCAGTCTGTGATGGTTGTCCAAACGCACTTGTGTTTCCCGGTTGAGAAGGCTGACCAAATGCACTGCCGCCAGTCGTAGATTGGCCGAAGGCACTTCCTGTAGAGGGCGCAGAGGGTGCTCCAAACGCTGGCTTTCCAAAAGTGCTCTGGCCGAATGCTGGGGCCCCGAATGCTGGCTTGGACCCAAAGGCACTAGGCTGGCCAAAAGCCGACCCACCAGTGTTCTGCGCATTACTGGTACCAAATGCAGATCCACTGTTGTTCTGTGTCGTGCTAGCACCAAAAGCCGAGGTTCCGCCTGTCGTATTCGCTCCAAAGGCCGACTGTCCAAAGGCTGGCTTGTTAGCCGAAGCACCTCCAAATGGTGATGATGTTGAAGGGGCACCAAATCCACTAGGTTTTCCAAAAACTGAGTTGCCACCCAACGCAGAAGGCTGCCCAAAAGCAGAACCACCGCCCATTGTACTTGGCTGTCCGAAAGCAGAACCGCTAGCTCCGCCGAATGGTGATGGCTTTGCCCCCATAGAAGAGGGCTGTCCGAAAGCAGAACCACCCATCATATTGCCTGAGCTTGAATTATTTGATCCGAAGGGGTTGCTGGTCCCCGTGTTGGTGTTTACGCTGGTAGAAGGAGCACCGAATGGGTTGGTCTTTGCAGCTGTAGTAGATCCAAAGGGGTTCGAAGTATTAGAATCAGACGGAAGAGGGACCTTGGCGGGGCAACTAGTAGAACCACTGTTGGCGTTGGCTTGGTTGTTTATATCGATGCGATTTGGATGATTATTCGCGGCGTTGACAATAAACTCGATGGCGTTGTCCACGTTCTGAGCCGCGTTTTTGATACGACTCTCGGCGTCAGAGTAAAGCTTTTGAATTTCCGAAAGCTGCAAAACAAAACAATGTTAGAATATGTCGAGGTGGCGCGATATGAGATTAGACTGGAGTAATGGAAGGACAGGGGGCATTTAATCGCGTATCCGTTTGTATGACGAATGAAAATAAGCTTCAGTACAAAAAGACGGAAACTGGAATGAAAAGGCGGTTGGAGACCAAAGTCATTCCTGGACTGATAGTGTCTCGAAGGCACAATAACGTGAATCAAGTCGACGCAGCCTTTTCAGCCTGCCTCACATTTAAAAGGAGCGTGAATATCAAGTCTTAACAGGTGCACGTGACCCCAGCTGGGTTAACCTCGTCTTTGCCATGGCTGTATGTTTCTTCATGTGGGGTACCAAAACGAAGAAAATCGCAGTATAAATGTAGATGACACCAAAAGTAGAAAATAACAGGAACTTACCGCACCAGCTGCATTACCAGCGGCTTCGCCTGCCATATAATGCAGCCGCAACTCTTCAAAGCTTTGCTCTAGCGGATAACCTCCCCAAAGCTGCTCCGGCGCATTTGTGCCAGGACCATAAGCAGACAATATCCACTGCGGTGTCTCGACTGTGAGATCTCTAACAATGACTTCTCTGCTCAAGTTGAATTTGTTGTCTGTTGAGCTACTAGTGCCGTTACCGAAGCCGCCATTACTCCCTCTATTGAAGTGATTGGATGAACCTCCAGAGGGATGCTCGTTCTTGCAGGAATCTATACTATGTCAGCCAAGTCATCACGGACCTTACAAGTTCATAAAAAACATACTGCCAAAACGACAAGTGCCATTTTGAAAAAAGCGACACACAACCATGGTTGACTTGTAAGCTTTGAATGTCACAAAAATGGAAGTTCAAGCTCTTCTGTGCCAGAAAATGGCTGTATCTATCGTTCCAATCGCGAAGTATAAAAATTGAAGTATTTTGGTTCGTTGCACACTGCGTTCAATGAATCGCGCCGTGCTAGGAAAGAATCCCACCAAACTCAAAGTGAAGGTACTCTTTGCGCGACAAAGACTAAATCTGCAAGTGGTTGCGCAACTCGAATTTGGAAACCGCCGAAGAATGGTGTTCTGTCGTAGACGTATGTATGTAGATGCAAACTCTCAGATCGTTTGTAAGTAAGAGTTTGCATACATATGTGCAATGCCGTGAAATGTTCTCCGTAGTGCTGAGCGTGAATTCAATAGCTTATACCATAAAAACGGTAGAAATATTTTCTGTCTTTTTTCCTCATTGAGCACTTGACTTTATTTCTGGATATCTCAGCCTTGCATTTCGTTGTTTACATACTAACAAGGCTGATAAACGTTGACAGGGGTATAAAGAAACACGCATGAACAGGGTTGCACGCAAGCATGTAACCCTACCATTTCACATGTCAGATGTAGGGAATGTTGGTTCTAGATGGAGTCCTACACTAACTTATATGTATGTACATACATGATTCAAACAATCATCACATAAAACATGTTCACATTGTGTACACCTGCAGAGAACAATTTTGCTTTTTCCTCACATTAAACGTCTAACCCGACGCCAGTACTTTTTATCAGAGTCTGTCCTCGTCACTACACCAGACAAATCCGGAGCAATACAACCAGACCCCAAATATCTAGGAAAAGGGAATCTCAAAACAGAACCACACCCAAGACCAAGAGACCCCAAGATAGTTTCTATCTTTTGAACCATATCACCAACCCCAAGTCCTAGAAAAGAAAAAGATGTTCCAACATGGAAACGTTCCCCCCAATTCCCCACGTCGCTATGGACCCCAATGTATGCAAAAAAGAAAAGGACGACAAGAAACACCATAAGGACGTTACAACAAGCAAAGACAGAAACCGAAACAAAGGAAAAGGAAGAGAGAAAAAGAAACGCGAAAACCCAGACTGAGGGTGCGGACCCTAGCAAAACGGAGCACCCAAACACAAAACGACCCTATCTAGCCGTAACACTCTCTTGAAGACGTCAACAAGAGTTAATCATCTATTTGTTGAGAGCCGAGGTCATGACAGTGGTCCGGAAGAAGACTCCCTTTGTCTTCTCCACAACCATCTGGTGCACATTGTTGACGGCCTGGTTGATGGTGATGGTACCCTCCTGGGCATCGATCTTGGCATCTATCCGGGATTCATAGATGAGCTTGACAATCCATTTTTCACCATCCTCGGGGTTAAGGCCAAGCTTCTCGCTGAGGTCGCGAATGCTGACACGGCTAGAGACCTTGAAGTAGCTCTCGCAGATAAGGTGACGGGCAGCCTCGACGAAAGCCTCAGAAGAGCCGACAAGGAAGAAGTCAGCAGCGCAGACCTCCTCAGACTTGCGGAGAGCCTCACGAGCGGCGTCGAACTCGAAGTCGAGGTAGAGGGCCGAGAGGAAATCCAGAAGAGGGTCGGAGTACTCGTAGAGCTCCTGGCGAACGAAACGTACAATGTCCTTCATCTGCTTGGCATGAGTCGACGAAGAACGAGCACGGCTGCGGCCAGTGACAACAGCGACAATCAAGTAACGGAGAATCCAGGGGCAGGTGGTCTGAATGGTGTTGATGTAGTTGGCGGAGAAGAGGAGCTCCAGGAGGGGCTCACGGGCCTTGTCGTCGTTGAACAAAGGGAACAGGGCCCAGTGGATCAGCATGGTGCGGTGGTCGAGCTGAGCACGAGTGTTGTTAAAGAGCTTGTTGTCAATATTCTCCTTGACCTTCTGGATCTCCTCAAGAGCCTGTTCCCAGTTGGTGTCCAGGATGTCGCAGGCGAGCTTACCCCAGGTAGCCTGGGAAACCTTTTCATCGTCGGTGGACAGAATGCGGAACTGGTAAAGCAGATCGGCGGCAGCACCGTAGTTACCGCAGCGGAAGTGGAACTGGCCGTTATCGTAGAGGGCGTTGATGTTCTCGACGGTAACCTATTAGAGTATCATGCGTTAGTGACCGGGGGTTGGGATTGGGCTAAGAAGTGGCCATGTCATTTGACAATTGGTTGTTCCGGGGGGTGTAACATCGACATGTCATATCGGATGGACACAGACCACATCCGGAACGGAACCATCAAATCGGGCTTCTGACAGGTGAAACTTACACCGTGCTCCTTTTCAAGGTACTGCAAGTTGGCGACCTTGTCACTGCGGAGCGCATTGATGACCTCCTCCTCACCGAGAAGGTTCGTAATCTTCTCAGTCTCACGCTGTGAGTTCTCAAGCTGCTTCAAGACCTTCTCACGGGTGGCGGCGTACTCAGCAGGGGCGGTCTCGACACCGTGAAGCTGGCAGTAAAGGTTGGCAACGTAATCGGCCATGTTGGTATCCTTCAAAAGGGCGATCTTGGCCTCCAGGGCGTTACGGACGGCAGCCTCATCGTTACGGTCACCGGCGCGCTGCGACTCAAAGTCAATCAAGTGGAGGAACAGGTGGCGAGACAGCTGGGGGGCGAACTTGTCGACCAAAGAGTAGCCGAACGGCGAAGCGGCGGTGGTAGCAGCCATTTTGCAAGGTGCGGTGTTGTGTTCGATTCGAGGGTTCGGGAGGAAGGAATGGGTTTGTCTCGCTGACGACGGCTGAGAAGAAATTTCGGTCCGGGGTGGGTGGATTGGAGGGACACTGGGTAGACGCTATCGATTGGCTGGCTGACTGGAGGGGTTGACAGACAATGAAGAAGAGGGGCAACAATGGAAATTTCACTTCACGTTGATGCACCGTAATAGGCAATATTATCAAGAAAAAGATCAAAGGGTCTCGGAGACTCTGTTGATTACAATAACCCTCAAGACAAGGCTGTACAAGCTTCAAGTAGAAACAAACGTCTTGATTTTACGGCGGTGGGTGAGCCTTGATGCGTTGGTTTAGTTATGCAGGCCGGGAAGTCAGTGGATAGCGAAGGGAGTCAATTCGGTGCCCCTCCTTTGCTGGTCAAAGCCTCCTACAGCGAAATTCTCTGCCATCACTCTAATTCCTTCCTTAGAGGGGCACTCACTCAGGGCCAACAAGAAAAAAAAGTACTAGTCACTTCCAATCCCTGTTGTAGCAGCTTCAAGACCCACATTTGCGCTGAGATTTTAGAATTCTACTAGCACACAAAGTTCTGTAGTGAAGCTCACGTAACACACTCTTGTCGAACTTGCTGGTGCGATTTTTTTTTTCGGGGCAGCCTGCCAGATCAGTTCCGGGGCACGTGATTTGGTAACTGGTTCGCCCGAAGTTTAGCCATGACAATCGAGATTATGAACCTTGTCAACGAAAAGTTGAGGTAGTACGAATCCGGATAGAGAACGTCATTACTGTTTGAGCTGTGGAAAAGACCTTGGTCAATCGGGATCCCAGTTTATCGTCCTGCCGTGAATCCACTCTTCACCAAAGTCAATTTAAATTTTCGTCGGAACCATATATCCAGCCACTATGTCATTTGCCCTTCGTTCATTCAGACTGGCTGTTTCTACGCCAAGCCGCGCATACTCCACCATCAACATCCCCAACATCTTGGAGTCATTGAAAATTAGTGAACCCGAGAGCTCCAAGCCATACAATGTCTTGAGAACGCCTAGCAGAAGTCTTCCTGTGTATACCAGGACAAACAAGTCAAAACGCCAGAAGGGTCAGAAGTCATTCTTGATTCGGAAAGTGGTCGGTGATGCGACTGCGTTAAAGAACGACCTGATTGAGGCTGGTATTGTCAGGCCGGAAGATGTCAAAGTTAACCCCACAACCAAGCACGTTCAAATCAAGATGGGCGCAGTATGTTCTTTTTCTTCTTCATTTTAAAGACTGTTGAACTGACTTTAAACAGGATATTACCAAAGATCGTATTACGAATTTCTTGGAGGAAAAGGGTTTCTAATGATATTCGGTACGAGGCGTTTTGTTACGATATGTAGGTTAAAGGACACATTACAAATTTAATATTGGGAAGGGGAAATCATTATCTGGTCACGAAAGCATAGAGCGACCAATGTACAATACATCTCCACTATACACCCAGTGACCTTCAAATATTCATTCGACAGTATAACACAGAAATTACTTGCTATATTTAAATCTACAATTTCGACGAAGAAATCTTACAAAAGGAATAATGAGTGGGCAACATTTAAAGCCCTTTATACAACAGACAAGATGCGCAACATCAAAATATGATTAACCATTTAAGTCAATGCATATGACCTCATCTCAGCACTTCAAACATCTCCTAAAAGCCATAGTATCTCGGCTCATCAAACACGTGATATCTGTGTCCACGGACACCATCACCACGGAAGATAGCGGGATATCTCCAGCCTTCAGGCATATCCTCCTCATTAAGACGCTGGTTCCTGACATCATCGCCAACAGATTCAAGCAGAGCTTTTTCGTTGTCATCCTTGGGCAGGACAAACTTGGCAGTCTGCAACTCGGTGTCGGTGATGGTGCTACGAGAAATTCTGGCATACCCAACACGACGGATATTCTTGTACAGAATGTACTCACACCAACGATCCCAATCAGAAGGATCAACGTCGTGCATGCCGCTAGTCTCGCTAACATAAGTGTTATAATTGCCTTCAAGAGGACGGGTAACAAGGTAGGAAAGAAGGAATGCAGGGCGGTCGGTGGAGCCCATGAGCTTGCTGAGGTATTGACTCTGGAGTCTGCGATCTTCAGGATCTTCTTCCTGGCCAGAGTGGAAGACAAAGACGTCGACAAACTCACCATAGACATCCAGGGTAGCGTGGATAGCAGGAGCCAATTCACCAACGGGGGAGGGAAGAAGGTGGTGAGTAGAGTTGATGATAGGGAACTTGGAAAGAAGAGCGGCACCCCAAGTGTGCTTGTTGGGACCCGGGCCGTAGTCGACGTACATGCCGAGTTCATGAGCAAGCTGCTGAGTAGAATCACGGTTACCCATGATGATACGCTGCTGGTCAGACTCAAGAAGACCAATGACATCAACTTCAGCCTCACGGATAAGGGCAGCCATGCGCTTCTCCGAAGACCACATGTCGTTGTCAAGAGAGAAGTGGATAGTCCAGATACCAGCAGTGAAGACCTTGTCCTCGGCGTGGTAGGGAGTGTAGTCGTTGGTAGGGAAACGGAAGAAGGCGGCGACTAAGAACATGATGTTAATGGCAACAGCAATGAGCGACAGACTCTTGCGCTGGGCACCCTGGGCGGCAGCGACAGCAGGAACAGCGCGGAAACGCTTGTTAGAGCGAGTAGCAATGTTGAGATCAAGTACACCACAGCCAATCTGGACCATCATAGAGAGCATGACCCAGTCAGTGTGTTCACGCACTAGGGGACCACCAGGGACAAAGGCATAGGCTACAATCCAAACATGGAAGAGAACCATGAGGTTGTAGATGAGGAAACCAAGACCAAACACCATGGCCGGGGTCTTCTTAGCAGCAGCACCAAGGATAGGAGCAGCCACGCCAGGCAGGTAGAAAGCCAGGATAGCGGCACCAGCGTAACCAGTCCAGTGGTGGTAGAAGGTAAGAAGGTAAGCACCCGCACAACCAATAGCGTACATGATCCAACTGCTCATGATTGCAGGGGAGTACAGACCACCCAGAGTACCCAAAGTCATGGCCAACATGGTCAAATAACCGTGGACTGAGGAATCAGGGCCACGCTGCGGGAAACCTTCCCAAACCCAGAGAATCATAGTGGAGGAGTCACTGAGGAGAGAGTGAAGGGCAAACATTATTCCACCAACAGCAACGGCCGACAGCCATGATGAGAACCATCCGGCCTGGATCACGGGCTTGACACCGGCAGATGTGAGAACAGGACGACGAACGAAGCGAACGACAGCAAGAACACCCAAGGCAAGACCGTACTGGTTGAGACCACCATTGGCCTCGTGCATGGTAGGCCAGATGGGGTTGTTGGTCAGCCAAGCATACTTGGCAGTAGAAGAAAGGGCAAGACCAAGAAGGAAGGAGGTAATTCTACCCTCAAGACGGCCACCGTGGGAAGCTTCTGCGACAAGCGAACCAATCCATGCCAAGATGCTGAAGAAGACACCAGCACCGACAGTAAAGAGACGGTCGGTGGGCTTGGGTACAAGGTAAGCAGCAACGCCAACCAGAGAGAGAAGATGGAAGAAACCCTGGTAGTTGACAACAAGAGATCTAATAGGCTTCACAACAAGGAGCATGGGAGACAATGAAGTCAAGATCATAGCCTCATATCCAGAGATGCCCATGTACCAGAGAGGGAAGTACCAGACGAGGAGACCCAATGAAGTAAGAATAGACCAGAAGACGAAGCCGTGGTAGACGTCAAGGGCAACGTCGATCAAACCAAGCCAACTGAACTGGGGACTAAGGAATCCAATGGCACGCTTGGCTTCTCTGTACCAAATATTAGATGAATCCAAATTTGAAGAATGAGCATAAGACGAGGAAACTTACTGGGCCTTTTCAGCTTCGAGAGCGGCAAGTTTAGCACTACGAATTCAGTTTTAGAATACAAACTTTGAAAGAAATTTTACATGTCTTCATTGACAGCATCTATGCAACTTGGTGAACATACGCAGGACTATTGGCAACCTTGGTGTCCTTGATGACAATCTCAAGATGAGAGAACTCCGTCGCGGATGCAGCATCAAAAGCCAGATCCGAAAGAACCAAGGACCACTCGAAGAAGGCGTAAGTAGTGTAAGCACCTGGAATCTTGTCCACCTTGTGCTGAATGAAGAACCAAATCATGAATGGAATAGCGCCAAAGAAAGTCAGGGCAGTCAACTTGCGCCACTTGAGGGCAGGCGAGTTAGCCTGGGTCAGGCCAATAACGCCAGCAGTCCATGGGATAGTGGCAACCAGGTAAGAAATCATGAAAATGTCGTGCCAGTCATGATCGTCAGTGGAAGTCACGTAGGTCCAGCCGCCACAGGTAATGGTCCGGAAGATGCCGACAGCAGCCAGTAACTTAGAAACCTTAGGCGAGCGACGACGGGTAAGGATATAGTTAAGGCCAATCAGGGCAAGACGAGGGCCTAGAACAGGTCAGAAAGGAGTTTAAAACGGATATGAAGATCTACTCCAAAACATACCAGAGGTGAAAGCTATAAAAATCATGAAAAAGGAACGTTCGGGATAACGGTCGCCAATGGTAGCCGATACACTGGGGAACCACTCGGCGGGGTAGCCAAACCATTCATTCTGGACAATCTTTTCGTAGTGCAGCCAGACACCAACAATGAAGGCACTGATAAAGGCCGAATAACCAAGGACGGTGTGCATGTGAGCAATCCAGCGTCCATTGAAAGACGCCAGGACGCCATCGTCCTTATCTTTGTAAGGAGCCATGGCTTAAGCTATAGCTAGAATAGAGTGTATGTATATTTATATCGGGGGTATAGGCGCGTTTCGAGGTATAATGGTAGGTAGAGATGTTATATATGTATGTTTGTCGAGTACATAATACCGGACGAAGCCAGTTTGTCAATCGGTTATGCGAGGACGATCGAATACTGGGAGCCCAAGGAAAGGCTTGAGAATTAACGATGAAGTGAAGACCCAGGAAAATTAACGATAGTCAAAGGAAAAGAAAAGGATAAGAACAATAATACTAGAACAATTACTAGAAAGGGGGGTCAAACTCGGTCCATGCATGCATTGGCATCCGAATACAGGACAAGGTGATGTGGCGATGTGTCGTTGGGTATTCAGCCGAACGCGAGAAATGAATTGGCTTCCTCCGTCTTAGTGTGCCTGAACGGGCGAAATTAGCTAGCCAAGGAAGTTGTCTTAGTGAGCTAATGAACGGCTGCTGGTCCGACCAAAGCACTGTAATTACCAAGTCTTGGTACGTTTACGAAAATACCACATTCTTTAGTCAGGAGACGCAGGCACATCAAGCCACTGGATCTTGACAGTTTACGGTGTCATTGCAATAATGCTTCCGTCGCCGTCGGAGGTGGTGACATATTAAATGTTGTAGCACCCAACTTACAAGCACACCACTCTCTGTGATGCTTAAATCCGCCAATTCCACCCCCGGTTCCTGATTCCGAATCTCTTGTGCTTAGTAATCTGGTGTCGCGCAGTTTTGGTGTTGGATGCAAGGCTGATCAGATACAAGGATTATTCTTATCGTTGCCCCACTCACTTATCGGCCAACTTTTTTTCTGGTAGCCTTGTTAACGACGACTTGGTGATTGACTGCAGTAAGGATATTGGCTGAGAAAGATCTTTGCCATTCACATTGATCTTTTAGACTAGTTTCAAAAATGTCAGGTGTATCTGAAAAAGCGAGGTTTTACCTCGAAAAGGCTGTTCCCCAGCTCAGAGAATGGGAGGAAAAGGAAATCTTCACCAAGGTTTGTACTGACCGTTATGCCCACTCTTCTCTTGATCGCATGACCTAACCTCTCATGCCGCAAATAGGAGGAAATCCGCACAATTGTAGTCAAGCGTAGCGATTTCGAACACCAAGTTCTCTCTCCTGGTAACAAGGCCTCCGACTACCAGTCCTACATCGATTTCGAAAAGTCACTTCAGGCCCTTCTTGCCAAGCGTCTCCATCGTTTACATATCCGCCAACTGAGCTCCCAACACACCACACAAGTCAAAATTCTCAGTCTTTACGACCGTGGCGTCAACCGGCACCCATCTTCTCGCGAGCTTTGGGTCGGTTATCTCAACTATGCCTCGTCTATCAAAGCTACTAAGCGTTGGAGAACCATCGCTACCCGTGCCCTCCGTATGCGTCCCACTGATGCGTCGCTTTGGGTTATGTGTGCTCGGAGACTTGCCACTGGTGGCGATATGGCCAGTTCCCGTCGCTTTTTCATGCGCGCAGCTCGCTTCTGTACGGTGAATGTAACCATCTGGGCTGAATACGCCCGGTGCGAAATGGAATGGTTGGACAAGATTCTGGCGGAGGATGCTGCTGCCGCTAAGGAGGGCAAGACAAACAAGAAGGCCATTGCCGAAGCTCAAACGGACGCAGACGACGCAATTTCTGTCGGTGGCGATTCAGACAACGAAGACTCAGACGACGAAATTGTCCGCGCTGATGGAACTACACCAATCATCAGCAAAGAAGAGAAGAGTCAACTTAACAATCCTGCTATGAACGGTGCTCTTCCAGCGGCAATCTTCAACATTGCCAAACAACAAGGTTTCTGGAAAGCGGAAAGTGCTGAGAGCTTCTTTGATGTGTTCGCTTCTTTCCGCCACTTGGCTGTATCAGAGTCTTTGCTTACACAGGTGGAGACGGAACTGGAGACTCGCTTCAAGGGCACAGTTTCGGAGGTTTGGTGCCGGGTGATGAAGCCTGTAGCTGGACACTCCGTTACTAGTCTTGAGTTTGTCAGAGGGTTGAAGGAGGTTGCGCCAAATGTACGGGAGGTTGTCGCCGGCAAGGGAGATAAGACTGCCTTTGCTGGGAGATTCGCTGCGTGGGCAGCCACAGTTCTGGCCGTCAAGGATATTGATGAAGGTGTGAAAACAGTCGTGGAGTACCTCCAAGCTTTGGTTGCGACTCCTGTATCTACTTGATGTGGCGGACTGTATATTTTGTTCTTGTTTTGTATTTCTCTATGATTTATGCACCCCAGTGCCAATCTTTTTCATGTTCATCATCTAGTCTATTTGGAGTTTTCTTTTGGTCTATGCAAATAAAAGTTAAATACCCTTGTTGTCTACAAAAACGAAAGCTTCCGTTTCACTGTTTCTCGCTGTATCCCTCTAACTTCATGTCTGGATGTGTCACTTGATTTCTCCAGGTAGTTTTGATCAGATCGATGGCTGTCTTGCGCCATCCCGGCTCGCCCGCGTACTGCTTGAGATAACACTTCCCATGTTGCTTCTCTGGTGGGAGTGTTTGATTACAATCGTCCGGGCATATCGTGTCCTCTGTATCCTCTATCTCGACTTTAACTGGCGTCGTGAGATCAGGATGTGCACTACTGATATTAGCCAACTTGAGAATATTGACTGCTTCAATATCCTGCAATGGACAAAATGCGTTGCGTTGACCTGTCTGCCACCACCACATAAACGGCGAAACATTGTTGTATTTCAACTCGTCTTTGTGTTCATAAAGCCCGTCCTGGACAACTGTAGTGTTACTAGTCAAATATCGATGATCCCATGGTAACGGGTTGTCCTTGTCATCCACGTTCCCAATTGGGAATACTGTACACCGCTCGCTAGCATCCTGTTTGTGGTCTATGACGTTATAGCCTGGGCGCTGGATTAAAGGTGCGTTGGGTTGTTTACTCAGTGACCTATTCAAAGTCATAGACACAAATCCATGACTGAGATTCGGGATTGAATTCAAAGCCCAGACATCAACAGGAGTAGAAAATGTTGCCATCCATTCGAGCTTGACTCGCCGGATTCCGGGTTTAAGGCCGCTAATCAGCCAGGCGAAAGTAGACTTTTTGGGGCGAGCCTTTTTCTTGAAGCCAATATTCTTCGGTGGTGGTTCGTAACTTGTGGTGGCTTGTTATAGGTTTGTCGTTAATACAAGGATCTGTCAAGGTGCCAATTTATAAACTTACGGTCAGGATCAACGTCTCTCTGGGCTCGTAGGATTCCTGTGATACCCTCGCTACAACGGTCGTACCAGAAGATAAGGTCGTTTTTCTTCATAGCTGCTATGCAGCCAAGATCTTAAAGGTATTAACAACAGATCATGGTCAAAGGATTCATTTTACTCACTACAAATTACACGACCGCCTTGATAATAGATCGAAGACTCTCTCTCAAAGTCTAATATGCTCACATCTTGCATCGCCCCGTGAGTGCCCGATTCATCTGGTTCACTAGTTGCTAGCCATAACCCCGTAGTCTCCGGCTTGACAGAATCAAAAGCCGCTTGAAGAAGTCGGGTGGGAGGTTCATCAGAGACATTCCACTTCTTCTTTGTTCCGAATGATGTAGCATGTTCTTCATCAACGTCTAGATCAAGAACTTCGGCTTTGGATTTGACAGTTCTAGCTCTTTTTATTGTTCTCTTGGCACTAGGTTGTCTACTAGGGCCTCGTGATGGGACAGTCGTGGCATCTGAGTCAGATGAAGGCCCTAGTTCGTGGGAATCGGTATCGCTCGATGGACTATGTTTAGTCTTGCGCTTGCGAGGGGCCATGGTTGATCTGAGACTTTAGTGTTGACATTGTGTAAGATTGTATTTCTATCATTGTGATTACAAGTGACGGACTTAATGTATAGAAACAAAAATCATCTCATTATCTATGTCTGCCTGTATAATCTCATCTATCATGTAAGTCAGCCTGTGGTAGGGTTCATACCAATGACAACCCTATGGTTTATGAGACGCCACATGACGCGCCACGTAAAACACGTGTGGCGTGCCTTTACCAGTCGCAATACCTACTAAGCAGGGAATACGCGCTTGGTTTGTACGAGGTCGGCGACGTTTTCTAGGTAAATATTCATCGAGATAACTTCTCTATAAAGCTTATTCGTCTCTTTTGAGATAGTTATGCACGTGTAAGACGTCACAAACCAGCAGTTTAATGTACGGGGCACCAGTATACAGCCTTTTATCCACAATTTCTGGCTTCCTACATTCTATTCGCGGCAAGTGTTTTCTGCACACTACAGAACCTAGGTGCTGTGTTTTAACGGGGCTATAGGCCTGTAGAGCACCTGATCCCTACCGGGTTTTTTCCTGCATTTACCATTCCAACGCAAGGCCGCATTGTCCAAACTAAGCAAGTCCACCTCGCAAATGTTGTCCAATTGACAGGACGGAGCCTGCATTTATCGTTAATCCTGACCCAGCCGACATCGTCTCAGCGCACAACGCCGCGTGTCTGTCTGCTTTTTTATTCCCTTTTCCGCCCGCCGCCGCTGCTACCCACGTGTGTAATATCCGGCCCGGATAACACACGCCGGCTACAGTTCAGCCTTCTTAACACGACGTTAAAAACGAGGAAACACCATAAGTCTCGCATCAACAGCGAGCAACATTCCCGTGAACACAAGTTAGTCACCCATAAGCCATAAGTCACCATACCGTACTGCCGACATTGTTCCGTCCGTCGCACTTCATTTCTTGTCACCGGATGGTCCCAATCGCCCGCTGTCCTTGTTGTTTGCCTTGTCGCCCACGCCCGAGTAATCACGAACCAAACCAATTCATCTGTGTTTTTTTTCCTTGCTGTTGCGCGCGATCTCTTTATACAAGGTCTACGAGAAAATTCTTCGAAACGCCATTGCGAGTCGGGCTGCGACGCGACATATTATCTGGCTTAACACCGCGATAGTCTGCGCGCCGAAGGGAAGGTACCTTTATTGGAGTTCATCCCATAGCCTTGTTATAGTTGGCTTGACGGCTTTCGTTTTAAGCAGTATGAGTTAATTGGAACAACTACTTTGAAGAGCAACACACGACAAACGACACTCGATATTCCGCACTACCGTAACTGTTTCTATTTTTGTAGTCTAAACTAACATATTGTAATTGCCACAATAGACGCCTGTGAATTCACAACGCATAAACATTTCCACCACTACCGTCGGCGCATCTTTCCGAGCCTTTGATCATGAGCGCCTGGATGAACGACTCGCCAAACCACAATGGGAATGGCTTCCAAATGATGGACCCCAACGGGTCACAAAACCCCGGAGATATGATGAACGCCAACGCCTTTATGGGCGGTAGTCCTGCGCAATTTCAACCACCGCAGTTTCCGGGTCAGCCGCCAAACCTGATGGGAATGCAACAGCAACCGCAGGCCCCTAACGGTGCTAATATGCGCAATGCTTCTCCATCGGCTTTTCAAAACCAAGCTTACCAGACCAATCCTGTGGTGCCATCAAAACGTCCGCGCCCACGCGAAGATAGTATGGCCGGGTCGCCTCGCCCGAATCCCGGCATGATTCCGCCCTCCCGTTCAGAAACGCCTCAGCAGGGTCAACCACACCCCTCGCCTTCGGTCTCATCGCAACAGCTCGGCGGCTACCCCAACAACTTTCAACCCCAGGGTCCCGGCAACGGCCAGCAACCCGGCGGACCGCAACCGCCAAACTATGCGCATCTTGGCCCTGGGGGCTCCGCCAACGCGACACCTTCACCAATGTTGGCCAATCAGTCGTTGCGCCCCACGAGTGTTCCACAGCGCGTAGCTACTGCGTCTCCGCATCCTTTTTCGCCAGGTCCCGGACAGTTCAATGGCCAAGGCTCTCCTGCTCCTAGTTCAGAACAAGGAACGCCTCAGCCTGGCAACTTTATGCCCGGTATGCCCCAGCAAGGTTTCAATCCAAACTTTGGGGCCCCATCTCCATCGCAAACACGCCCATCGCCAATTCAAACTCCCGCACCACACCCTGGACAAATGGGAATGCAGTCCCAGCCGCAACAACAAGCTGGACAGCCTGGGCAGCCCGGTATGTTCCCTGGGCAGCCTCCCCAGGCCGGAATGCAACCACGGGCTGCGATAGATCAACAAAAGATGGCGGCAGCTTATCAGATGCGACTGCAACAATCGATGCAAGGTGGAAACATGACGCAGGGACAGACACAGGGACGTCCTGGTGGCATGATGCAGCCTGGACAACAGCCCGGAATGATGAACAGCCCCCAAGGACGCCCACAGGGCAGACAACCGACGTTAAGGATAGATCCTGAAGTGTTCATGAGAAACTTGGGCTCCTTTTGCCAATCTCGCGGCATCAAACTCGACCCCAACCCGCAAATCAACCAAAGACCTGTACCTTTGTATAACCTTTTCCAGCATGTTCAGAGTCGGGGTCAGTACAAAGGCGTGACAGCCAGCAACCAATGGGGTCTTATTGCGCAGGCTATGCAGTTCCCCGTACAGCAAATGCCTCAGGCGCCACAG
Source organism: Huntiella omanensis (assembly GCA_000833645.1). Taxonomy (NCBI): domain Eukaryota; kingdom Fungi; phylum Ascomycota; class Sordariomycetes; order Microascales; family Ceratocystidaceae; genus Huntiella; species Huntiella omanensis. The sequence continues at coordinate 46,792 of JSUI01006501.1, read as the reverse complement.
TTTTTCAAGATGATTTACGAACAAAACCTTCTTAAGTTTGAAGAGGCATGGTTAGCCAGTCAGCGTAAAATGTCACAGGGCCCGGGTGCTGCTGGTGGACCAGGTACTCCAACTATGCGCGGCACAGGTCTTCCGAGCCAAGTTCCGGGTCAGATGCCAAATCATATGGCGGGTCAGATGGCGGGTCAGATTCCGGGTCAGATGCCAGGCCCGATGCCAGGTCAAATGCAGAATCAAATGCCGGGCCAGATGCCCGGGCCGATGCCAGGTCAAATGTCGGGTCAAATGCCGGGCCAGATGCCTGGCCAGCTGCCAGGACAGATGCCGGGTCAGATGCCGCCACACATGCCCCCTCATATGGGTCAACCGATGCCTCCAGAGGGCATGGGCCAGATTATGCCACCACAGATGATGCAGCCAGTACAATCAACACACGTTTTGCCTCCTGGAACGCCGACCAACTCTAAGAAGGTGATGCAACAGGGAAGTGGTGCAATTCCGGCGGCACCACTTCCTAGTCGCGGGCGACCAGATATGCAGTCGACAGCGATTGTGCCACCGGGGGTGGTGGTGGTGGAAGAGGCGCCAGATTTCATCAACAACATTCACTCAGGTGAATATGTGCCCAAGTCGCGCGAGATTTGCACATGGGGTGTGATGAATTTGGGAACAACTAATACGATTGGGTATGATCTTGAAAAGTTGGCGCCGTTGTATCCTCCACTGCCTGAGTTGGGGAACATTGATATTCCTTCGTTGACGCGGAGTTTGGAATGTGGAAAGCATTCGGAGATTCGAGTCGCGTTGGATACACTTGTAGCGGTTACTACCAGTATGGCCGAGCAACACATTATCGAACTTCAGCACTGTGATGATCTGGTTGATTCTCTGGTTGAGTGTGCGGAGACGCAGCTGGATATGATGTTGGATGCAAGTGAACAGATTGGCGACGAGATCCAATTGCCGAACTATGAGGTGTTGATGCGTACAATTGCTGAGGACAACTGGCAGGTACGTGACGAGCCAGAAGTTGGAACTAAGGCATATGACGCGCTGCGTTCTGCTGAGAGACTCATCGCTATTACTACAATTCTTCGCAACTTGTCGTCCCCTGGCATTGGACCCAAAGAAAACATTAATGAGCTCAATCACGTATTCCTTGCAGAGGAGTCTGTCTTGACTATGATTTCCAATGCAATTCGGTATATTGGTACGCGGGATAACTTCCTGGGTAGCAATTCCAATATGTTGGATTTCATGAAGGATGTTGTGATTCTTTTCAGCAATATTGCGCCTTCAGTTTCGCTTCCCACTCGTGACCACGCTGCTGCCATTCTTCATCTGTTACTTGTGTTTGCTCCTGAGCCACTTGAGCGGGAAGAAGAAGATAATGCCGTCTACTTCACCGCATACGACCCTCTTCGTCATGTTTATCTGCCGTACGCGGTTGATGTTCTGGCTAAGTTGTTAGCGCGTGATGACATCAACCGTGGACACTTCCGGGCAATCTTCTCTTCTGATAGTCACTTTGAAGCACCTCTGGAGGTTCTCACCAAGACTTTTGGAATGGTGATTGCTCCGCTACCAGACTACAGCAGGGATGCTAGACAGGGCATGATTGCGGTAGCAGTTGACTCTCGCAAGGCGTTCCTCATGCAGGGCCTCTTGGCAGCTGAATGTCTGGTTTTGATGGCTCCTCCCGGGCCACTCGTACGGTTGTGGATCGCACCACGAAACGGAATTGCAGGGTGTCTTTTGCACCTGGCGCAACTTACTGGATCACAGTGGGATCTCGCAGCGCGTCAAGCACGGAAATCAGAAGGTGGTGTGGAAATTGTGCGGGGTGTTTTAACGTTGATTGGGGCTTTGATAAAACAGGGGGGCGCACAGAGTCCAAGACAAGAGGGCGAGGAAAAGCGAGAAGGCGAGGAAGACGCAGAAGGTGAAGTTGACGAAGAGGAGCTGGTGGCGCTGTTTAGGCAGATTCTGCCGAGTAGGGATATGGAAGTTAATATGCTGAGTTTGACGGCTCACGAGTGGGGTGCCGCTGGGGTTATGCAGACGGTTAGTGGACTTGCGGGATTGGCGGTCTAGTCATTTCTAGTCTTTGTGAGGGAAAGAAAGAAAGATGCCAAGGAGTTTATATGTGTGTATGTTTCTTTATCACTGTGTTTGGTTGGTTTTATTATTGTACTTTGGAATGGGTCTGGAATGTCATGGTAGGGTAGGAGTTTTAGTTATTATGGCGGTTATAAAGATTGTTTGAGTATCAATTTATGATTCAAGATTCAAGATGGACCCTTTCTTGGCGAGACATGTCTGTGGGTAGGGTAGTGGGGATCAAGGTCGGATAATGTGTAGTGCGCGGGCCGACGTACCATATGAGATGTTGAAGTTTACTATTGTGATGTAGTTAGTTTGTTTCTACATTGCGCAGTTGTGTACTTTTTACTTGAGTAAAGTACGTGTGTAGTTGACGTGAAGAGGGTGTCTTATATTACCCACCACTACGTGTCGTTTTGTCAGATGGTTGAGATCGAAAGTGCCTAGTGCTTACTATATACCTGCAGGTTAAATATCGTACAATGCACATGTGTGTGTGTGTGTGTATGTACACATGTACAATGTATGTACATACATATATCGCGCAACAAAGATCCGATAGCAATACATTGTTAGTACATACGTGACTGCGTGCATTAGCTTGCGGGTAGCGTTAAGTCATACGTGCGTAGGCTGGCCGGTTGAATAACCGCTCGGTCTTTTGTCATTGAAATAAGTAAAAAAGTGGACTCAAGGGACTTGTCGTATGTAGAAAGACCAAGCCAACACAATTGAAATTACAGAAGGAATGAAGAATTTCTCCATGTATCAATTAGGAAGGATACATGGAAGGATAGAAAGGTTTACGTGGGCTTGTGACGTCCCATTGTGGATGTAGTGATGTATGTGGATTCCATAAAAGAGAATGTTACGCTCAATAGGGTAAAATGTCCAAAGTGACTGATAGTCCTGGCGAGACCGAATTTTACTGTTGCTTACGGGCTTTATACACTAACTTGTCAATGTGGTCTCCTGTTGATTCCAGGACACACTAAACAAGTCAGCTGTGTGCTAACTGACTACCGACTACATGTGATTCTCCAAAGTTACCCCGAACAATGTATGTACAACATCACAATTGTAACCACACTTTCTGTCCTGGCCAAGTTTGAACACACGACATCAATCCGTCATCCCATATCCGTCGATTCCGCATTTCCAACCGCTCTAGACCGTCATATACCGACCACATCCGCTTGAGCGCGGAGTTGGCCGGTCGGCTCCAACACGGCGATTCACCGGTGATACAAATGGAGTTATTGGAGCTGCGGGATCTACATGGTCTAGTGCCACGACTCCCCCTGTTTGAATTGTAAAGTCCCAGCGGGTTGTTCATCGGTTCTATAGCCGCGTGGCGGGCCGATGATTTCATCCTTAAATCCGTCGCTATAACAGGTTAGAGTTTAAGCCAGGGTTGGCTCCTGGCAAGTTCCGCCCTTGTTCGTTTTATACATCCACTAGCTTCGGTCTTCAATGAGAATCATCCACATCATGACTAGTTCTTGAAATCGCTATGTGATTCTTCGTCACAGTCTTATATCACTCCGGCTGTACCCGAAGCGCATGTGACGACATCCTTTGGCGATACATACCCCGAAAAGAAGAAGTCCATGATCCCACGTTAGTTGAACCAACCAATCAATGGAACAATAAAATGAATCAAAGCAAAGGACAGTTGACGAATGGCGGGTGATCTAACGGCGTAACAGTGCTAGGTAGGGCGGCTCTGAGCTAAGTCCGTCCGTCCACAACAAAAAGGTAACCTGGAGTAAGACATATGTAATTTACGTATAAAGGGGATTCGAGTTCTGCTCCTTGGTTCTTATTGTTTTCCGTTCCTGTTTACTGTTCACTTACTTTGTTTCACTGTTATCTCTGTGTATAGGAATACTTCATTGTTGTTTATATTGTACACTTTGATCATCACCAAAATGGCGTCTCAGCAGCTTTGGTCTCAGGCAAAGGATTATGCTTCAAGTGCCAAGTATCTTCCCTTGTCAGAGTTAACTACAATCTTCTTATATGGGACTGCTGCCACGTTCACGGTAATTCCTTTACGTTCCTTTACTATAGTACCGACATATCTAACAAGCTGATGATAGCTTCTCTCTACTTACGTCATCTATCAAGTTTACTTTCATCCTCTGGCGAAATATCCCGGACCTTTTCTCGCTAAGCTAACTCGACTTCACAATGTCTACCGCTGCTGGCGAGGGGATCGCCACTTATACGTTCACTGGCTGCACGAGAAATACGGTAAGTCAGTCTTATATAGATAATTTGCCATATACTGACCCCCTATTAGGTCCTGTCATCCGTACTGCCCCGAACGAGCTTCTCTTCAACACACCCACTGCTCTTCACCAAATCTATGGCTTCGGGACAAACTTCGCCAAAGGTCCTTTTTACGACCCATTTTCCAAGCCCAGTATCAACACTCACAACACTAGAGTCCGCGCTATTCATTCTCGCAAAAGAAAGGTCATGTCCAATGCCTTCTCCAACGCCGCCATGAAGGAAATGGAGTTATATGTTCACAAGCATGTTCACAACTTCATTGACGTGATTCGTCCCGAGAACGATGAGAATGCTATGGTTTCGCAAGACTTGAGTGATGTCAAGTGGAGACAGAACGTTGTCCCGCTTGAGAAGGAAAAGCACGAAGGGTGGTCACAACCACGCAATATGGCGAACTGGTTCTCCTACTTGACGATGGATGTTCTGGGTGAACTCTGCTTCGGCAAGGACTTCTCATTGCTCACTAAGCCTGATAACCGCTACACCATTGAACTTGTTGCCAACGCTGGAAGACGTAGCTACATCGTAAGTCTCTTTATTCTTCTATGTCATGTACTATACTAACCTCATAGTGTGGCCAACTCCCTCTTCTCCACTACACCGGTCTCGCAAACTACATTTTCCGTTCTATCCACCAACAACGTATAGCTTTCTTGGCCTACTCACGTGCTCGACTCAGCGAACGGACTGCCATTGGCGACTCGACCGGCCGTAAAGACTTCTTTCACTATCTCCTGAATGCCAACGTCGAAGGCCAATCCTACACCGACAAGGAACTCTGGGCCGAGTCGTCTCTCCTATTAATCGCTGGTTCTGATACCACATCGACTTCCTTATCTGCCACAATGTTTTACCTAACCCGGTACCCTCGCTGTCTCCGCAAAGCCACCTCCGAAGTCCGTGCCGCCTTTTCCTCCCCCAGCGAAATCGTTGGTGGTCCCGCTTTAAACTCTTGCGTCTACCTCCGCGCCTGCATCGAAGAAGCCATGCGTCTGTCCCCTGCCGTAGGTGGAGCTCTACCCCGCGTCACTACCGCCCCTGTAACTATCGACGGCCATGCCATCCCCGTTGGCACCACCGTCGGTGTCCCTATCTACGCCATCCACCATAACCGCCTCTGCCACATCGCCCCCTTCTCCTTCGTGCCCGAGCGGTGGATTTCCGGAGCAACATGGGACTCAGGCAAGGTGACCACCCCCGAGGAAGTCAAAGCCACAAATGCCGCATTCTCTCCATTCAGCATTGGTCCCCGCGGTTGCATTGGTAGGGGCATGGCATACGCTGAAATGGTTACCACCCTGGCCAACCTCCTTTGGGTTTATGATATTAGAATTGCTGAGGGCATTTTGTATGACCCTGGCGAGGGTAACATTTCAAAGGGACTGGGCAGAACAAACGAGGCCGAGTACCAGATGATGGATGTTTTCACATCAAAAACACCTAACAGTCCTATTGTACAGATTCGCCACCGCCGGGATATTGAGCATTAGAGGTCACCTTGTTGCGGATAACATAGTTTGTATGTACATCCTGATATATATTTTAGTTGATATTTTTGTATTGGTCTTTGTTTTGTGATATTTTTTGAGAGTTGACCAAATTTTCTGCATTTTGCTCTTTATATCTACTAGTGACACTCATAATCCATACAATCCGATATGGTCTAGGGGCTAGGATATCTCGCTCTCATCTTGTTACACAAGTGATCCGAGAAGGCCGGGGTTCGATTCCCCGTATCGGAGATTCTTTCTTTTTGCGTCCTTTCACTTTTGTTTTTTGTCATGTAAGAGTATTCATGATATACTTACTTTGTCTTTACTCATAACTCATGTCTATCTCTAAATATCAATATTGGCTCTGATCCCACTCAAAACCTCATCAGATAACCACCAGCCATTCTCGCTCTCAAGACCTTCTTCTACCCTTTGACTGTCCTTCTCAGCTCTTCTTCTCTCCCATTCAATCAACACTCTCGCTCCTTGTGCTTCTTCACGCCCCCAGCCTGCTGACTCAATCTCTAGTCTGGCATCAACTGGTCCAGTGGCTGCCACTCCGGACGCCCCATCTCCGGATGCATACAAGTCTAGAATCGCTCCCTGTTCGGCATCTGATAAGCGCTGTAAGCTTTCTAAACGGAAAAGCCAGTTGATCGGGTTAGACCCCGGATCATCTATGCGGCGACCGATTGGAACTGTTGAAGGTACATGCGGCGCTACAAGGGCTGCCGTAGATGAAGAAGGCGGTATAGAGCCAGGAATTACCCACGGGCCGTTATTCTTAGGACGGCGGTGGAGATAGATTATGCGATCCTCAAGGAAGGCCGTGTTAACCGGAGACGAGGTGGTCATTTCAAGCTTCGTATCCCAGTATAATGGCCCAGCGTGTGTGACAATTTCAGCAATATCATCTAACGGCGGCAACAAACAGGGAGTGTTCATCGTCATAGACTTCCCGGTCTTCAATGTCAACGTAACAGGGAACGTTAAAATCTCGTCAGAGGCAATATCCCTGATGACAATACAACGATCTTCGACAGCTAAGACCCACAAGTGACGGAAAGCCTGCAGATGACCTCTACAGTCGGCGATATCATTAGGCCAGCCCGGATAGAAGGCAATCAACAGTGCAGCAATGCCCTGGTCAGAGGTGCTTAGCGTCTTCAACCCACAGCCTAGGAACAACAGTCCGACTGACATATATGTAGCCATATAACTCCCATACGGGAATTCTGGTTCATTGCCGCCGTGTAAAGCGCGAAGACGACGGAACACGGGAATATCCCCCGTACCTGCCATCACCATGGCTGCAGCTACAACAGTGTTATCCAGAATATCACGCATAGCTTCTCGGGCAAGCTCTTCGTCGTACCGTCTAGGTACAGCCGAACTGCTGCTGAGTAAGCGCATAAAGTGGTCTGTAAAATGAAGAAGGGTGTCCCGGACTTCAATATTTCCACTGCCAGCCCACCGCAGCCCCATGGAAAAGAGAACACCCCCGAGAATGCTCCAAAACGCCAAATCAGATGACGTCAGTTTCTGTGTCGTTTCAAGCTTGACGCGGTGTGCATATACAGCCGGAACACTGCGTGAAATCCATTCGATTTCAGTCCCTACGCTGTCCCAGAGAATAAGATGCTTAGCCACTGTACGGAGGAACAGAATATCTGGACGGAAATAGTCAAATTGGACAATAGAAGCTGGAACGGCAATCTTTCGAGCAACCAAAGTATTGTTGCTCTTCAGATGGATCAGGGCCAAGGCTACGATTGCACCCGCGGAGCTACGTTCTTGTAAGTCAACAACATCAACACGCTTGCTCCCTGTAGCAGCTGTGAGCAACTGGTTAGTGACGTCCATGTCATGAAGACCCTTCAGATCGGAACCCTTGGCCAAATTGATGAACCCAAGAGCGAATCCAGCAGCCAAGCGGTACCCTTCTGACCGGAGGATATCTCCAGCATCAAATGCCAGAGGATCGGGACATATAAACATGAGTTCCGAGAGCATGATCTCGCTCATTCTCCGGTGCTGCGTGCCCATGTACAATAAGCCGATACTCATTAGGCCCGCTGTTTGCGTGGTGGGAGACAGGTTAAGTTCGGCCGCCCCACGTGGCAGAAGACGTATTACGTGAACAGAAACGATCCTAGTGATCAATGAATCCATCGTCCCTTTGTACGACGCAGCCAAGCCCAGAAGTAGACCAATAGAAGTCATGTTATGCTTCGGAGTCAAGTATCTAAAGTTCATGGATTTAGCGACACTTGTAAGGTGGCCGTTCAAGCCTAGCGCGAGAAGGAAGCCGGCATGGCTATTGCTCAACTCATTTACGGGCTTGTTGAAGAGAATCCAACTCGAGTCGATGCCTTGCGCCTGCGGTGAAATTGCCAAGCCTGCAGCGACACCTTGGTGAAACCAAGCCCAAGCAGACCGATCTTCAGAGAACATTGTTTTATCAACGCCCACAGTAGTTCCCGACGGCTTAACAACACATGTCAAGTTGAAACCACTGATAGGCATCTTCTGAGTAGGTAACGGTGTACGCATACCGTAATACAACAAACCTCGTCCGGTCGGAATTGCCATGGTACCGGCAGCTATTTGAACCACGAGTTCCTTTTGCTTTTCAAGGTACACACTTTCCGGCCAAGCGGGGTCTGGGTGGAGTGTAATTACACGTGGTCTAATTGTAGACAATAACTCTTGGGCATCTGTCAAACGCCGATCTGCGGGGAAAAGAGCACGAATCAAAGCCTGTTGGTCAGCTGCTGCTGCATCAGAATCCTCAGCAGTTTGGCCAGGGGAGGCGATCGTGTCTTGGCAGAGTAAACTCATGTCCCAGCTGGCAATGTGAGCCGAAGCATCGATCAGTCTTCTGCGTGCCTTTGGCTTGTGTCCATTAGACTGCTGCAAAACCATGCTAATGTCTGAACGTCCGACAAGGTCCAACAACTCCTTGCCCCAATGGCTAGGAGGGAACGCCTGGCACATGGAAATAGCGTCACGCAAAGGAACCCTCACTGCCTCTGGCAGAGTCTCAAGACTAGCACCCGAAGTAAAGCCCACAGCATTCATAGCCTCGACAGTTTCGACAGGTAAGCCTCCGGGGTTAACGAGGCTGAACAGTCTTCTTAACTGAACTGTACGGGGGGTCAAAGACTCGGCGAATCTTCTCAAAGCAACCGAGTGCTGTTGGTGAGGGCTAGTAAGTTCCCGAATTTCTATCAATGTAGGGAAATTGGCGTCCTTCTTGCCAGCAAAGCGAGCTGATATCCAACCAAAAATGTCGAGATTATCCGGACAAGGGATTTTCTTTGGTATGTCGACATCTACAACATGAGGTTAACACGCCATTCTACGTCAATCTAATAGTTAATGACTTACAATGATCGAAATGTCTGTTAGGCGGCTCTTGAATCCCCTGGTCGTACTCTGCAGCCAGGTCTCTCCATCCCATCCAGCGTGCCAACTGCGCACAAACGACTCGACAGCCCGCCCGCGAGGTCTCTGGTACGGTAATGTCTAACTTGAATTCCTCCAAAATCAAGTGCAAACCAATAAGCAAGCCACTAGCCGCGGCCATACGCCGATCAGTCTTGAATTGTGCTGATGTAGGAAGAAAGCCTTTTCCACCCAATGATAGTGATCCAGTGTGCGACTCAAGGAAACGAGATGCTAAATTAACGCAGCGGCTGAGGAAGCTAGAATCGGGATCTCTCAAACTGGAGGGGGCAACAACGTCCAAAGCCCAAGACCACGACTCTGAAAGACAGAAATCGGGAACTGCACGTCCAGAGGGGGCAATCAAGTCGTGGAACTTGTCCTCAGGAGACAAGTTGCTAAGGTTTCCCGTCGCTATCATAGCATGATCATTAAGGGCAAGAAACATGGCCAAAAACAAAATCGCACAACCAGCCCATTCTTGGTCCACGAAACTGCAGCCCTCAACATCTAGCCACTGCATTACCATCCACCATCCTACAGCAACAGACTCGCCTACCCCATTAGGGATCAGGACGCGGCACATGTTGAGGATTCTACGGACTATCAATGAACTAGGTTCCATTTTAATCTGAAGAGTGTGGATAGTGCCGTTTTTCATCGCAATGTCAATCTTACCATTGCTGCTACGAGGAAGCAAATTCGCCACATCGTTGATTGCAAAAGCCTCGGGCTCCTCTTGCACAGATACTACTGTGCCGTCGGGGTTTGTCACTGTCTCCCCCCGGAACTGCACCGATGTAGGGCACTGGCGAAGGAGGCTTGGGATTGGACACGTAGTCGAATAACTCCAAGCTGCCTGGATGCTCAGTTCTAGGCCACCTGCTATCCTCTCAGAAAGGATGAACATCATCTCCGTACGCCCGTCGACAATCTTACACGCGTCTACTACTCCCGATGCCCGGTAATTTCCAGTGTCATGTAGAGTAAGGACGTCCAGAGCCTCGCCGGCCTTTTGATGCCGATTGAACCGGACAGTCACCAGATCTAGAAGCTTGTTGGGCGAGTCCTGGATGGCAATTTGAATGCCAACTGACAACCCTGAGACCGAGTCTGGCTGTACCATGGCAAAAACATTGGGGTTGGGGCCAGAGTTTGTCAGGCTCTGCGATCGATGCATCTTAACAGTTGTGATCTTGGAGAACGACAACTCTTGGGCCAATCCCTCAAAGTCCTGGTCAGAGGCAGTCATTCCAATATTTAAGAATGACGGATCAAAGTCTGCGCCACTCCGGATATCTTCAAGCACCATATCCATCGTGGCCTCATGCCGAGATCCAACACTGGCACCAAAATTGGTCAGCCGGCTATGTCCGTGTCCAGGGTGGTGGGAATGACTGTGGCCGCCATAGAACGACGAGTCACTCCTTTTTTCTCCACTGAACATCGACCGCTCTTGGCTAATGGGCATGTCAACACGAGCCAGCGAACTCAATCTTTTGGATTGTCTGCGCGTCATCGCAGCATCACAATCCGGATCCAACGAGAAAGACGCAGCAACCTCAGACGCTCTGTCTCTTTCAATATCGGCCGCAGCTGCACGACGGGTCATGCGCTTACCCGGCAATGGAACACCAAAGCTCTCGCGGAAAGAGCTCCAGACAGGCGTCTTAACATCTGTCGGAGGCATCACCACGGAGTTTGCATAGCCAGGTGCCATGCTACTACGCCGGCGGTCGACCTTGGGCACTGGAAGTTTGTCAGACGCGATGAAGGCGTCAACTAATGGGAGGTAACGAACCCTCCAGACACTATAAGTGTTTGCTTCGCGGTTTATCGTCAACGCAAGAACCACCGGCTCGCATCCTGGGATCTGGGAAGACAAGTTCTCAATAGCAAAAATCTCCTCTGCCGCGTCCAGAAAAGATGGCCGCAATTGAGCCTTGGCTTTTTGCTTGTAAGATGGCTCCGAACCGCCCACAACAGCCAAACCGAACTCCAGAAGAGGATCTAGCATGGTCACTAACTTAGGCCAGTGTGACTCCGGTGCCTGGATCGGCTGTGTCATCCCAATCGAGTTTCCAAACCGTAAAGGCAGGGCAGCGGGCTTGGTGGGTGTGTCCAAGACAAAGGAGGGCATAGTCTCATTGACTGATGCCGAGAACAAAGTCTGAGGGTTGAAAGTCGGCGTACCGCGGAACTTCCAGGCCGCCACAGTAGGCTGAGCCCGTTGGATCAAAAGACCTACGGGCAACGCAATGGCCGAAGCAACATCAAAGGGCAAGTGAACAATATGACTAGCACCATTGAGGAAGAAGACATGAGCTTGTGTCTGCAAGAATACCACCAAGGCTCTTTCAAGCTCGGGTGTGGTGCCTGGCTTTGCAGAGTTCACAGGTGCTGCAGGCCTCATGGACGACGAAGTTGTAGGCACTGTTGGGACAAAAGCTGATGAACTTGTCGTGGGGAAGTTGGTCAGAAGTGCCTGTCTGATCTCCTCTTTTTCCATCCCAAAAGAAAAGCTCTTCTGGAACATTGTCCCACGAGACCACAAGACAGTTTCCTTTGTTACCAGCAATTCATCTTCGACGATAGACTTTGAGACTTTTGAGGAAGTCTCAGCAATGGGGACGTCGGGGTTGATAAGGCTGTGAAATCCGGGGCTAAGAGCTTCGTCGGCAAAGACAGACCACTTGTAAGACCCAGGAGGTGGATTCGGTGGTAGGAGTTCCTCATCGATTGCGTGCTGAAGCGCCGCGGGCTTGTGAAGCCCAAGTGACCGTACTGACGCCATGAATGGCTATCTTGAAAATCTTACAAATAGTTAGAACAACATGCATCAAATAGACGGAGAATAATCAAACGCACGATCACTGGAAATTGAGCGCAACGAATTGTTACACACTCTGTAGTCAAAAAGGCGATAGAATTGAAAACAAACAATCTTTTGATGCAAACACAAAAGGTATCCTAAGGACGAAATGGAAATGACAGAACGACACTGGGAATGTTTGGCCTTGCCATCACTATTCCACTCTCTACAGTCAGATTGAATAACAGAAGGCGCACATTTGGTTATTTCGCTATTTAGTGGGTGTCTATTATGAAAGTCACTTAGGCGTTGCCTGTAAATGGCAATTATCAAACCAATGTCAACAAGAACAGTGGCGCGTTCCTGGACAGTGGGGTTGTTAGCGGGTGGTGTGGCGTTTGACAGAAATGCAGACATGTGGCGTTCTGTGGCGTCGGATCGGTGGTTATGGGTTATTTAACCCTTGCAATGGACAGTCATGATAATGACGGTAGTGTTTGGTTCCACATCTCTGGGAGGGTTTACCCACTATGGGTATTTTAACCCTGTTGAGAATAAAAGCAAATGTACATATGTACATACACGGAAACAAATTACCAAAAGTCCAATTGTAGATATCATCGGTTGTGCATATATAAACTGGAACTCGTATACGCCCTGCAAATGACATTGTATGACATGAGTATCACTGACATCCTTGAATGTCAGGTCCCGGAAATATTCTACTATCTTCCGCAGGATTCCGCACCCGGCGGACAACGTCCGTTGAGGCGGGGTAACTGGGTATATAAGTTGCCGGTACGTTATGCACCACGACAGAAAAAAATGAATTTCAACACATCTCAATTATCTCATTAAATTTATATAATGCCAATTACAACCAAATCCTTCGGGCCCGTGGATCTATCCGCCTATGATCGTTCTCTTCCTCCGACCCTGTCATCACAGCCTACAATACCCTCTACATTTCACGATGCCATGAATGTTCGCTTCGTTGTGTTTGTCAGTGAGCAAAAAGTCCCTGCCGAAAATGAGTTTGATGCCGATGATTCCCGGTCAATTCACATCGTGGCTTACAACGATGAGAAGACGCCCATCGGGACTATTAGAATCGTCCCATTCCCTCATTGTCCGCACCCATTGCCCAATGTCACCTACTGGGACGGTGTACCGGAAGGCGTCTCACCAGAAGTTGTTGCAGCTCAACGCCAGAAAGTGTTTAATGACCGGAAGACTGGTTTACACGATGGGCAGGAACCATATGTCAAGCTGGGTAGATTGGCTGTTTTTAAAGAGTTTAGGGGTCAGGGCATCGGAAAGCTTTTGGTCGACACGGCACTGAAGTGGCTAGCAGAGAACCCCACAGCATTTGATCGGTATCTACCTACACCAGAGGAGGGCCAAGAACCCAAGAAATTCAAAGGATTGGTTTGCGCTCATGCTCAAGTACAGGCACAAAAGTCTTGGGCTCGTTGGGGATTCGTGGTAGATGAAGAGATGGGTCAGTGGAATGAAGAGGGGATCCAGCACGTTGGAATGTTCCGTAGAGCGGTGACTGACAACTGTTAATTCAATGCCATTTCTCAACTCAAACTATCACTTCTCTAGGTCCATCTTTACGTATCGTTCCTGGAGAAAGGTGTAAAGTTGGCCTTCTTTCGAGTATGTGTTGGCTAGTGTTAGTGCACGTGAGCACCATGTTTGAGCATCGCTATCTTTTGAGGCACTGAAATAGTCAACCCCATGATTGAACGCCGATGTAGTCATCCACTCCACTTCGTCAGGTGGAATATCAACTTCTTTCTATCCGCATGTATTAGTGAAACTGGCCAACGAAGAGATAGTAAACCGGGACATACCGTGGTAGCATCTCCGATTAATCCGGTAAATATGTCTATTACTTCCAATGCTAGAGAGTCTGCGTCGGGGAGTACGGCCTGGAATAGACACCTCATGTACTTGCAGAGAGTATCTAGCCCGAACGACTCTAGTCTCCATATTTCGTTCACTAATAGTTTGAGCACACGGTACATATCTACAAGCCGAGTTAGAATGCGTAGGCACTATTTTCCGTGATAAAACTTACCATTTGTTGGTATGTCCGTCAAGGAAATAACATAGTCACCCATTCCCTTGAGGATATCTGAACGCGATGCTTCACAAAGTTCAACCGCCTTACTGACAATGACAATGAGATCATCCCAATCATTGTGCGCACATGCGGCCTCAAAGTCGTAGACATATAGTACAGCCAACTTCTCATTGAGATCAACACCAATCCCATTGCCCTCGAAGATATCACGCCGCAACTGATACTCTTGTTCAAACAACGCAACTTGCTTTCGAAGTTCCAGATAGGCCTGGAGCTTCTCTTTCACCTCAGCTTCGCACCTGGCCGTTGCTAGTAACGCTGTTGCCACAACGAAGTGACAACAAAGCCTCTTGAGAGACATGTCCTGTACGTCCTCTAGGGGGATATCCCGTGGATAAAAGTCGAGAATTTGAAGGGTTGATGATAATAGACGGCTAGTGAGTTTTGGATCCCAGCACTTTGCGTTCTTGATTCCGGTATTGTATGAGTTCTGGCTGAACCAGTCCAGCTCCTCTATAGGAAATAGTTTGTGTCCTTTTGAATCGATGAGACTTTTAGATATCGCATATACCGCTAAACATGACGTTAGTTTCTGGTGGGAGATCAAGAGTTAAAAGTCATCATTTCCATTTGACTTACCACTGTCAAACACGGTGCACAGATCGCCAGCAACCAACGGTGCCGTATCTACATCCGCTTTGTCAAGCTTCCTTAGCAACAGCCGAATTGTGCAACGAAGTAAACTTGGCATGTAGACTTCACTCTCAGGTATCTCTTCTGTCAGGTTCATCAGAATCGTCATAGCTGCTATGGCTCCATCCAGATTCCCCGAGCTTTGAGCGTCGAGCACACAAGCGTAGAGGATATCTCTTCCTTGCTTTGTATTCAGGCTGACGTTAGCGAGACATGCGGCAGCAAGCTCCATGTCGCCACATCGTGTAGCTACCTTGAACATTAGAAATGACGTGGTTTGTTCTTTTTGGACGGTTTCCGGTAGGGCGTAGTATACTTCGAGGGCGGCACCATAATCTTCCTTCTCTAATGCACAAACCATGAGTTTTCTATGTATTATGTTAGTGCTGTGAAAGAACTCGGCCATCGCTATATTTTAGTACCTTGATATCTTGCCTTGATTGGTGGTTCCTGCATTATCAAATAACGGATGCAAAGCAACATGGCACCAAGTCTCAGCATCTGAAATTTTCCCTGCGGTGATAGCACCTTCAATCTTCTTCCACAGTATTGATTGTATAGCTGCAGCGTTTGGGGCATCGATCGGTACTTCGAGACAATCATAGACACCTTGAACTGTTTCGAGGAATGAAAGGTCATCCGGGATGTTCTCTGCTGTAGTGAAGTAAAAGGCTAAAAGTACAAGAATCTTTGTGATCCAGTCAATCTTCAATTTGTCAGGCAAGATATTCTCAAGTAATCTCGAAACAATGCGTATGGCACGCAGAGGACTGCTCTTGTTTAGTATCTTTGTTTCATATAGTAGTGTTAGGAATTGGTTGTCGGTAAGAGTCGGGAGCTTTGCCATCCGATGTAGAGTATCAGCAAATGATTCAAGGTCGAATGCCTCCGGCTCAACGGCTTTTAGTAGTTTTATCCTCAGCATCAATGTAACTGGGCTATCTCCTAACTCTGCTTGTAGTGTGTTTACAAGCTCTGTAGCCGCATTAAGACTTGCAGAGCTTCCATCTAATACATAGCTTTGAACAAGAGTCTGGATTATGGCAAGGCGCTCTTCAACTCCAGTCCGCGAAAGCTTGTCTAACGGCGGAATGGTGATTAGGTCGTATGCCCTCTGGACCCAAATGAGCCCGAGCTTGTCGTCGTTTTCTCGAAGCCGGGACTTGCCGATGTCCAACAGGGTTTCAGCTAAGTGCTCTGAGTAGCTAGGTCCCAATGAGGCGAAGTGAGGTAAGCTCTTTTCATACATATGGTTTGCAACATCGAGTCGGTTTTGTTTTGCACACTACACATGACAAGTTAGTTTGGGGTACAAGATTTTGTGTAATATTGAGGAGCCCTACTAGCGATGTCCTTAAAATGAAATACTCCGCTTCGTATTTCTTGAGAATGAGTGATCGCTCGTTCCCCAAATCTCGTCGACAAAGGGTTTCGTTCAGCTCAGCTGTTTGTTGCAGAATAGACAATGCACCGTCATAGTCTTTGTGGTCTAGCTTCCGGAGACTGCTTTAGCTAAAGGTTCAACCTCGATGACAATAATTCCTCACCTAAGCAATATCTTGCTGCGGATAAAGATAGCTTCACAAGCCCAAACTGTAGCTCTAAAGCCCCATTGCTGGACGATTGTTCTTCATTCCCACCTTCCTAGCGTGAGAATTGGAGTAAACGAAACGCAAACCATAGAGCACGGGTATAAAGTTTTGATTTCGGGGTAGCACGTTGTTGTTCAGTCTCAGTACAGTCCCGGATGAGTCTAGTACATAGGTTCCATAGCTCTGTGCCATATCTGTCGATAGCATCCGCTTCTTTGGCGGGAATTCCATGATTGTTTGTAATAAGGTTATCAATTAGCGGTGATCGTTTTGTGATGTCTGCAGCGAGTGATGCGATGGCGGGAGGATCGTGAGTGATGGGCAGAAGGTTAACCAGCTTTTTGGTCAGCTCTATGAGTGGGGTTAGTTGGGCTCTACCTTCCGGCCAATCCTACATACCTTGAAGCTCACGGATTTTGCCTTCAAAGTCACGATGTTTCCGTGACATATTGTTATATTCATTTCACTCTGGTGATGGATCGGAGCTAGGGGACGTGGACTATTGTGTGGGATTCCATCTGATGTTTGTGGATGCTATCTAACAAAACTTGACAACCTGTCGTGACGTATCTTGATGCCATTCTTGTATCCATTACTCCATTGGGCGACAATGACCTCTTACGGTACCCAGTGAAGGGAAGGTACTTGTTGATATTTGAAGGCAACCCTGATGGCATCTTTTGCAGTTCGATCGGGATATTTTAAGAGGAAAGTACGGATTACGTGGGTTGCGCAAGACTTTCCATCTAGACATGTCATGTATTTTGTAATCTAATTGGTCACCAAGTTTTTGCCAATTCTCACGATGTCTGCAGCAATTTCAATAGGAACGCTCTCGTATAGCGTCGGACTGTCGGCTAATGTTTACACTTTGGTATGTACATACATATGTATCGATGTAGACGTGGTGCCCACTAGATCAACTGTTAACTTAGTCAACTCCGACAATTCCATGCCGCTCAGATGAAACTACTGTAGCTCGTCAGGGCGTCTTGGCGCAAAATATCGATTTTACAGTTTCCGGTTAAAGTTTATCTCAGTCGCATTTAGACTTTTGGTTGTTTGCTTGTAGGGCCAAGCGGAGGCGTGGATGAGATGATTGCAGGGTGTGCATCATTAAAGTGGCGATTTTAGGTTTACACAACACAATCCAGGGGAGCCGGTATTTAGTCAGGGGTTTGTCTTAACGGCGGTAGTTGAGTCTTGGCTGCCATTGTCACAATGTAAGACAGACAATTGAACATTAGGAATTAGTCGTGATCTAATCCTATTTTCGCCTCGAAGCCCTACGGAAGCGTAAACAAAGTATCTGTTCTTGTTGTTTGCGCAAACATGCGATGTATGTAGCTTAGATCACGATCTTGTCAGCCAAAATTCACGCTATGAAACCTTCCAAACTTGCAGCTGCGACTAGCAAATCCCCGCTCGATCTACGGCAAGTGGGACTCGCCAGTGGCTGAAGTGTCATTGTATCCCTGTCCAGCGACATTCGCGAAGCGTGTAATTTGACTTCGTTCCGGATTAGAACGTCTGATCGGGCCATTTTCATACATATGGACATACAGTTTCTCCGACTAGAGCATTGTTCTGATTGCATTGATATTGTCGCGGATTGAGTTGAGCACCATGGCACAGAGAAAAATGGGAAGGTTCACACTTGACAGTTGTGGCATGAACTGGATGCTTGTTTAGAAGTAGGCGGTTCCCAAAACAAATGCCATCTGCTTGTTTCATGAACTGTCTATTTAAGGCAGCAACATCTGTCGATTATTGAGTAGTTGATGATGTTAAAGGCCAATTCTTATGAAGTAGGGATATGACTCTACATGATACAGATGGGTGTTTGTAGATGCTGTAGAGACATATTTATACACTTCACCTTCTACATTTCCGCATGGTCCTGATTTCAAATTGATATTCATTCTACACATGGTCATATATATGCATACATACATTAAACTGCGTGGTATTCCTACATCCCTGATTATCCGCCTATACTGAACCAACGACGTCTTATGGTAGTGTTGTGTTGGACCCCATATTTCTATGAGTTCATGATCACAGCCACCGCCGATCTGACCCGTCCTGATGATACATATATTTGTTCGCTTCAACATTATCTGGGATCGCCACCTTGGAGCCGTTTTTTCTTCTTATAACACCACTCATCGCTTAATTTAACATAACGCAACATCCAATCACGAACTTACGTTCAGGTGTACACACGAGAAGTTCTCGTTCGACCTGTTCTGGCACTGTTCACACTCAAACCCACATTCTATACAGCCCATTCGTACATTTTACATTTAATTCTATCTATCCCTTGAGAACTGCTCTGAAGTCTTGTAAGTGTTTACATATCAGACTTTCTTTACATATTCCGCGATACGCTTTGGTACCTTGCCTCCAGTGTAACTGCCAGCATGAAGCGGAAACATATTGTCATGACAGCCGGTCGCACCCAATCTTTCTGAAGATACGAGTGTAAAAATCTCGAGATTCGTTGTCGCAGGGCGGGGACCATGGCCTTTGAAGGATTTGTAGTTGGAAAGACCATCATCACCTTTGTCTCGAATGATCAGAAGGGCTTCAGTACCACAAGAGCAGAAGTTGATGTTTACTAACATCCTTTCAGACAGTTACTTCAAGTTCCTCGACAATATAGGCCCCGGCTGGCTCCGCTGATCTATCGTATCCGTCGAAGACAAGATATTTCACTAGTCATTTGGAACTATACCAAACAACAGCATCTCATCTTTTACATAACCTACACTTTGATTCCACAGTATATGTGGTACCCCGCTACGCCATTGATATAGTACTACACCCTAACGACGCGACACACCATCATGGCTCGATTCATCTTCCGCTATTTACTAGCGATGACTCTAGTGGCTGCACTGTACAAATTCTATGCCAATGAGTCTAATGTCAGCATCATAGAAAGACCTTTTGTGGCAGACAAACCACCTATTATTCCACATGCTCCGCCGCCACCAGATGATTCCAAGCTTGCCGTCAAGTTAAGACCTGATGAAACCCATCCAATTGATCGTCTTGTCCATGAAGCAAATGAAAAGTTTGACAAGATCTTGATGTCACAGACTAGTACCCTCGAAGAAGCGGCCGCAGCATACAGAGCTCGTCGAGGACGTCACCCACCCCCAGGGTTTAACAAATGGTACGAATTTGCGGCTGAAAGAGACGTCATCATGGTAGAAAGCTTCTTTGACCAAATTTACCGTGATCTTGAACCCTTTTGGGGTGTTCCGCCTGCCCAAATGCGCAAAGATGCTGATGACTATGAAATGAGAATATCAATTCGTGACAATCAAGCTTCAGCAGGCAGCGATTGGTTTTGGACACAAATCTGGCTAAACATGACCAAGACAATTGAACATATCCTACCTGACATGGATATTGCACTTAACTCGATGGACGAACCAAGATTAGTTGTCCCTGCTGAAGATATTGCAGCATACTTGCAAACAGCAGCCAAGACTCGCAAGATGCCCCCGGTCGATGACGTCATCACACACTATTCCAAATTGCCTCCACCAAGAACTGGTGATAACCCACCAATGGAATGGGAAACCCAAGGTTAGTGAACATTAAGAGTGTGTTTCTAGTGACTCGAGATCCACAGACTTTCTTCGTGTAGCCTGATGTTACTCGAGAATTGACGTGATCCCTTAGTAGATTAGTCTTTCAAGATGGGATAACTACCAAGTGACAAGTACTAATCAAGTCATATTTAGGTCCTTATTGGGATATTGTTCGCCGTGGATGTCCAATTGACAGTTTGGCGCGCAACAATGTAAAGCCAGTGCCTCCTCTTCAACCAGTAGACATCTCGTCACAATATATTAGACCCCACGTGACCCACGGGTTCGTGTCTAACTACACCTTATCGACCGACTTTTGTCACCAGCCCGACTTACAGTCTCTGGAAGGAATCTTTATTGAACCGTTAAGTATCAGCACGCGTAAACAATTGATGCCGCTTTTTGGTGGATCTAAACTTTCGGTGAACAATGAGATCCTTCTACCGGCGCCTATGTACTGGAAAGAGGAAGCCCGTTTCACGGGGGCCGACGGTGCCAACATAGCGTGGGAGGACAAAGTAGATGCTGTGTCATGGAGAGGTGTAGCCACTGGTGGCAAGACCAGTCCTACTACCTGGCAAGGCTTCCAGAGACACCGCTTTGTAGCCATGAACAACATTACATCTGTTGAGGAAGCAGAGAAAGGGAAACGACAGATGAACTTTGTGCTCCCGGACAGCGAGTATGATGATGATTTGGCAGGCATCCGGGAAGGCGAGGGCAAGAGTCTCAGCAAGTGGCTTGCGGAGCATACGGATGTCGGTTTCACCGATCTATCTTGCACCCCGCGGGAGGAGGCCGGTACCTGCTATTATCTCAATGACTTCTACCACACTCGTGAGGGAAAACCCTTGTCAGAGCAATTCGGGTTCAAGTACATGCCAGACATCGATGGTAACTCATTTTCTGGACGCTATCTCGGTTTCTTGCGGTCTACATCTTTACCTATCAAGGCGACATTGTGGCGAGAGTGGCACGACGACAGATTGGTTCCATGGAAACACTTTGTACCCATGGATAACCGATTTGGTGATTACTATGCCATCCTTGAGTACTTTCTTGGGGCGGGTGAGAAGGATGGTCACGATGATGTGGCGAAGTCCATTGCTTATAGTGGTAAGTCATGGGCCGAGCGGGTTCTCCGGAAGGAGGACATGCAGATCTATGTAGCACGTTTGTTGTTGGAGTATGCGCGGGTAAGCAATGATGATCGGGAGTTGTTAGGATACGTGTCTGATTTGAAGGAGATTTGACAGGTGTTTTTAGTTTACTAGTTGTGTTCATGTACGTACATTTGTGGCCTTAAATTTTATATATGTGCAACATGCATCTCATTCATTCATGTGTGTGTATGCTTCAAACAAACATCGCGAATCATAACCCGAAAGAGATAAAACCCTCAGCTATAACCACGTGCCCTTTTGAATGACACACAAATACTCAGCAAACGCACCATCTCCATCAACCACTCAAAGAGACTTCCAATATCAGCATTGACAAATCGCCCTTCTCCATTTCGCTGCCGCACAAAGGTCCGGGCGGACTTCGGGGCACTCCTAGTTTACGTACTCGCTGGAGTGTGTGGCCGACGGGGCCGGCGGCATAAATTGTGGGGCTACGGCGGACGGCGGGGTTTTGGTGGGGTAGATCTAGGGCGTTAATGAAGTTGATGAGGTCGTTTGGATAGTCACTTGACTTGAACTGGTGAATTCTTGGGGAAGGAAATGACGATTTTCGTGAAGTCGGTGGGTTTTGGAGTTTTGGAGATGTTCAAGAGGAAGGGCGCTGACAATAGCACACCTATCTGGACATAGATGATGAATGGTCATTCTAAGCCCTTGTTTATCGGTATTTTACGGGCGTCAATGTGATATCAATGTCAAAAAAGACAATGTTGCATCTGGTATCTGTAAGGCAATCGTAACGACGTCATCGACGACCGGCATCTATGTACATACATACATATGTATGTTTTTGCCTGAAATTGTATATCGATATGCAAAAATACGTGTCTATTCAAGCTTAAGCTAAAAGCTCGGCCCTCGCCTCGGCAAACGACGTAAAGCCTTTCCCCTCCTCCGTGTCATCGGCCATAGCGAAAATTTCTTGCCGTCGGTTTTATCACTAAGCTTAGGTTGCCTTTATCGGTCGGCTCGGCCATCCAGGCTATACATGCCATTAGGGTCTGAATTGGAGTGATGATAATAAACTAGACCCGCAACGGACGCCGATGGCGACCCGCAGATGAACGGCGCTGCAACTTTACATGGTTGGGGGATCGGGAACAGTTGCACTTAGGGGAACGGGGCGGAAACATTCGCGATGCAGGGGTTTTGTCCGGGGCATGTGGTTAATATGCATGCAGAATAGATGGCCGGTGATGGAAGAGAATGGAAGATCTGATAGTGGATTAGATATTTTGAGTTTTCGGAGACGACATGCGGCAAGGCTAGGGGCTTAAAACGGGGCTGGCACGGTTAATTGAGTTGGTGGTGGAGTGTGTCAAGATTTCGGAACGTGATATACACAACTGAGGAGAAGAAGCCAAGACCATAGAAGGAGAATGACGTTTTAGACGGTTGTCATGGAAGTCGGTTTTGCCAACTGGCAGGGGCTTCCGATGAGCGCTAGGACTACTCTTGACAGGTGCATACGGCTGGTATTGAAAAATGTGCCCCACCAGTTGTTTTCAAGATGCCGAAGGCGCTGAATGCCGGCTGGCTTCTTGGTGGCTGTGATGTCAGTGATCAAAGTTGTCCAAATTCTCGGTGGGTTACAGTTACATCTGTACGTACATACACAAATATAGACATGCATGTGAACAACAACAACTACTACATAATCATCCGGCCGGCTACATCAAATAACGGTAGCGATTAAATAAAACAAGTCTTATATCCGTACAGAACAATCTTCACGTCTCAGACTAGGCATCGCCTTGTCCTTGAAGCCCAGACCAAGCTAAACAGGGCAACACTGCTACTCCACTGGCTTGTTCTACTGTACTCGCTGTTTCCAAAATACTACAGGTGGTCTATACCCTGCCGTCGGCCTACGGCAAAGTTAGTACGCCCAACTCCACGGCAGCAAAGCCAAGCTTTCTTCCTTTCTCAATGGAAACAATCCCAATTTGGAAAGGTACGAAAATGGCATTTAGCGAGGAAGGGAGGGAAAAAGTTACGAAGCAAGATCCGCATCGAGAAGTAGCTTCTGCGACGTATATAAAAGGCCGGAAACCTCCCTCTCAGTAGCGTATTCTGGGGATCTTCCTTTTCTTCTTCTTTCTTCTTTAGTATCCAAGGCAAAAGTCATCGGCAGACCTAGCTTCGGTTTTTCATATATCAAAATCCATAAAGAATCTTCTGTGAAGATCAATTTCAACCTCCTTTTTCGTCTTATCTTTCCATATATTTCAAAATGCCTTCCAACGGTATCGTTAGCCAGAAGTCTGACAACAAGTTCCTCGCTTTCCCCGAGGACCTTGGTGTCGTCGCCATGGGCTTCGCTGGTGGTCAGGTAAGCTCTATTCATTATCTCAGTTTCTTCACTTTTCCTGATTTCTAACACATTCTACAGGGTAAGACTGGTGTCGACACCGGCCCTGAGGCTCTTTTCAACGCTGGTCTCCTCGAGGAGCTCTCCAGCGACCTTGGCTACAAGCTCCACGGTGACACTGCTCCCCGCACCTATGTCCACACCCAGGGCGAGGCTGACACTCCCGTTCGCGGCATGCTTAAGCCCCGCTACGTCTCTGACGTCACCAAGCAGATCACCGAGCAGGTCTACGACCACGCTAAGGAGGGCCGCATGGTCCTGACTGTTGGTGGTGACCACTCTGTCGCTATCGGCACCATTGGTGGTACCGCCAAGGCTATCCGTGAGCGCTTCGAGGGTAAGCGTGAGCTTGCTGTCATCTGGGTTGATGCCCACGCTGATATCAACACCCCTGAGACCTCCGACTCTGGTAACATCCACGGTATGCCCGTCGCTTTCCTGACTGGTATTGCCAAGTCTGAGGACCCCGAGGTCTTCGGCTGGATCAAGCCTGAGAACATGCTCTCTACCACCAAGCTCGTCTACATTGGTCTTCGTGATGTTGACGCTGGTGAGAAGAAGATCCTTGCCGAGCACGGTATCAAGGCCTTCTCCATGTACCACGTCGATAAGTACGGTATTGGCAAGGTCGTCGAGATGGCCCTCGCCCACATTGGTGCTGACACTCCCATCCACCTGTCGTTCGACATTGACGGTCTTGACCCCATCTGGGCTCCCGCTACCGGTACCCCCGTTCGTGGTGGTCTTACCATGCGTGAGGGTAACTACATCTGCGAGGCCCTTCACCAGACCAACAACTTGATTGCCATGGACATTGTCGAGGTTAACCCCAACCTCAAGAAGACTGAGGCTGAGGGTGTTGACACTCTCAAGGCTGCCAAGTCTCTGGTCCGCTCTGCTCTGGGTGACTCCCTTCTGTAAGCGGCGTGCGTCTTGGACCATGTGCTTATGAATTTCTTTTTGTCTTGTTTTTTTCTTGCAATTGCGATACCTGAAACTAGGTTTCTTCATGCTAGATGCTAGTGTTTGTTTTTTGTTTTTTCGTTTTTCTGTCCGCTTTCGACCTTTTTGCTATGTTTAGAAGAACGAAATGACTGGCGCCCGCCGACCTGGTTCCCGCTTTTTTGTTGTTTAAAAGGATAAACAAAAAAAGTGACGAATCTCGGATCCGGTGACCAAGAAAGAGAGGCAACTCTTTTTTTCCCGTTCCACGCTATGCCGAAGCACTTGGACACGCATTTAAAAAGGGTTGGGTATACATTTTGTTTTTATGACGTTTCTTTTTCTGGGTACATTTTCATATGGGGGCTTTGGATTTTATTGTCATTTGTTTTCTTTTGCATTAGGTTTACATTCTTGGATATACCACTGAGTCTTAATGACTTGCGATATTGAATAAAAAGTCTTTGATCGCATTTTGTGTCTTTGTTTGTGTGACGTGTCACGTGTGACTTGTTACTTATGACATCATTATATTCATACACTCTTATTTTACTAACTATCTTACACTTGACATTGTACATACATACGTATGTATGTACACATACATTTATGGAAATGACCCGAAAGAAGCCTCTAAGGTGCATCAGCGTGCTTGGTAAGATCCATTTGGCCCTCACTCATACCCGTCTCCTCTCCATTATTAGCCACCAATCTTGAAAAGGGCGGCTTAAACGGCCACTTGTACCACGCTTCCAGCATCTCCTCAAACTGCTTGGAATTCATCCGTCTTCCTGTCATGGCCGTGACATCATCACCATCAATCTCAACCGGCGTACCATATGTCTCCAGTCCAGTCGTCAAAGGCATATGACCCGCCATTCCTTTTCCTGCACCACCCCAGACTCGATCGGCTGATTGGTAGATAGCCTTGCTGCTGTTCATTGTGGCCATTGTCAACATGTCGAATACGTGTGACGAGTTTGGCAATGGGTTGTTGTTCCAGAGGGAGCGGGAAGGAAGACGTGGTTGCATGTCGAAAAGACTGATTGGGATGTTGGGGAAGGCGTCGCCGGGAAGCCATTTGAGGGGTTCGTAGATTCGGCGGTCGTATAACAACATAGGAGGATCTTGAGTGCAACCGTGGATTTCGTCAGAGTTGAGACGGGTCGTGGTTGTGATGTTCTTTTGGTTGGTACGTAACTCGCTCATAGCCAACTTGGTCTCCGCGACGAATTCCTCATGGCTGATCTTATTGGCGATTCTCTTTTCCCGGATTTGTGTGAAGATAGTAATGTACATGCGGGAGACATACTCTCTCATCCAACGGCGCGTCCGTTGACTTGGTGGGAGAATGGAAGTGAGTGTCGTTGAAATTGCTCGGCGAAGTTCAACATCCACGGGACTGTTGAGGTCGAATTGACCGAGTTCTTCGTCGTCGACATCTTCATCCTCTCCCTCCTCTTCCTCTACAGCCTTCTTCTTGCGAGTACGTTTGGCGGGCTTGGTTTCGGGCTCTTCGAGAGCAGCCTCTTCTTCAGTGGCCTCCTCGACTTCAACCTTCTTCTTGCGAGTACGTTTGGCGGGCTTGGTTTCGGGTTCTTCAAGGGCAGCATCTCCTTCTGAGTGCTCCTCCACTTCAACCTTCTTTTTACGAGTCCGCTTGGCAGGCTTAGCTTCAGGCTCTTCAGGAGAAACCTCTCCTTCAGAGTGCTCCTCCACTTCAGCTTTCTTCTTGCGAGTACGTTTAGCAGGTTTCACTTCGGGCTCTTCAAGGATAACCTCTCCTTCCGGGTTTTCCTCTACTTGAACCTTCTTCTTGCGAGTCCGTTTAGCAGGCTTAGCCTCGGCATCTTCGAAGACAACTCCTCCTAGGTTCTCTTCCACTTCAACCTTCTTCTTACGAGTCCGTTTGGCGGGTTTCGCTTCGGGTTCTTCAGGCTCACCGGACTCTTCGGCTACAGCGGCTTTGGTTTTCCGCTTAGTCGCTGTAGCTTTCTTTCTGCCACTCTCCTTGGGCAACTCCTCATCTTCGTCAACAATATCCTCGTCATACTCTTCTCTTTGTTGCTCCCCTTCCTCGACTGCCTCCTGGACTACTTCCTCGACTACCGCTTTCTTCTTCCTTGGCTTTTTAACCACCGCAGGCTTCTTCGCCTCCTCTTCCTCTTCCTCTTTCTCCTTGGAGCGAGTAATAATCTCATCCAACTCGATCGCTCTCAATCTCGCATTCATAACGGCCTTTTTGAAGGCTTGCTGTGCAGCAATTTCTTTGGCGCTTCTCTCGGCCATCTTTTGGAGATTGGTGCTTGATATCTTGACATTCCTTTTGCTAAGAGCACCATAATGCCTTTGTTGGACAGGTTTCCCGTCTATCTCATTATCCGGTAGATTTGCCAAGTTCGATAACCGCCGTAACCGAGCCATGTCCGCAAAGCCAAAGTACTTGTCTACCATGTCATCGCCATCCTCTGCCAATTCTTCTTCCATTTCGACTTTTAACTTGTCTTCCCGCTTTTTCTTCTCCTCTGCAACTTTCCGGCGGGCGTAGATCACTTTCACTCCCGCATTGATGAACCTAGTCTGAGCAGCCTCGAACTTAAGTGTACGCTCTTTAAGTAACTCCGGTATCCTATTTTGTCGTTCGGCGGGGATTTTCCGGCCATCTTTCGCCATTTGTGCCGCGACTTTGCGGCCGATGTAAGCAATAGTGACGTCACTACGGACGGGTTGTCTTTGACTAATGAGTTCCTCTCTGCGCTCTAAGGAGTCTTGGTCGGGGCCGACTACCTGGTGAATCCAGTCCATAGTCATTTCAGCATCCAGGGCACCGCGTCTCCTAAGGTAGACAGAACGAGGTAAGAAGACACGGCCGTCATCTTCGGCTAACCAAACTAGCATACGAACGAGTCCGTATTGTTGAAACATACTTCTGGCCCTTGGCGATGTAAGCATTTGGTGAAGAATCAATGCCGAAATAGATTCATGAGTTCCAAAACGTTTCCGTGGGTAAAGACTGATGTTGGCAGTCACAAGAAGTGTATCATTTCTTTGCAGGGGCTCATCTGCCGGTGCAATCTTCTGGTGTGGGAACTCTGCAAGGGTCCGCTCAATATCTGAAAAGAGGAAACCGTGACGTTTCAGAGCACGCACATTTGGCTTGTCTGTAAGTGGTTGAAGCCATTTTTGGTAAAGATCAAGATCTGGTTCCATGAGAATGTGTTCACGGGGTTTGAGACGGTTGTGCAGTGCCATAGACCAAAGACCAGCTCCAGGGTTGATATCAAGAAGGTCACATCCCATATGCCGGTCGAGGGATGTACCAAGATGTTTTATACTGAGGTCTACAGTGTGTTAGTTCTGAGCAGGAAATTATAAGCACTTCACGCACCAATTAATTCTTGATTTGTGAGGTTTACACGGTACTTGTCGTAATCATGCTTCACTCGCAAAGCAGTACTCAAAGTCTTTGGTTGCCAAATACGAGTGCTTTTGAGTTCCTCTGCTAATGGCGTGCCTGCATAGTATGTGTCTGTTGGTGGTTGGCGAGCCGCATAGCCCCGGGCCCCGGTGGTCACCCGAGCCGTATTGAGGCCTCGTGAGAAAGCCCCTGGCCTTTTGATAACTGCGGTAAACATGGCAAATGTTTCTTGTCGTATAAGCCCAAAATGAATGGAAAATACTCAACGTTTGTTACATATAACTACCGGTAGTGGTCGTTGTTAAGCGACACAGGGACATACAAAGCGGTGAAGAATTTCTTTATTCTGCCGCTTTGGTTATTACAGGGGTTGTAATGAAAATACCACATGCCTAACCCTACGAGTTGTTCATCACCGTGATGATAGATCAGCCGAACGATCACGGCAATTAGAAGTTGCCCAAAAGTGCTTGAGAAACCCTCAATCGCGTCTTTATATCGTGATATCATACTGCAAATGGTCGCTTATTCAAACTCCTTCTAGATGCACCATAACGCCGCATTGTAACTCTATTCACCATCTTATCTTATCGTGTTAGCTCCCGCTACACCAAAATTTTAATCGCGCCTAGCAGGTGCTGTCGCAAAGACTGCATCCATGCCTGGTTAATCATCCGTGCCTAGGAAAATCAGGCCTAGAGCTCATTTTTAGCTACTTGTATCTATTTGGCGACTACCAGTGGTAGAATCGCGAGGCTGTGAATTCCAAAGGTGTTGCATCTATATCGGTGTTTATTCCATTCTTTTCTTGTTTAAATCCTATTCCTGTTTACCAATCCTTCTTTGTTTACATTTACGCCTCGCGACCCTGCATTGCGCCTCATGTCCCCGTTCATCTGACAGTACCAACTCTCCTCAATACTCGTGGAACGCGGGTTTTGCACGCAAACATCGACTACTTCCGACCACGACCTCACAAAATGCCCGCACCACCCGGCACACCGGCCCCTCCTTCGACTGTTGGCCGCGCCCGAGCCGCCCGCAAGACACCCGCTGTCCCCGCCACCCCGCTTACGATAAAACGCAAGAAGAGAGCTCAAACCGGCAAGACACCCGCGCGAATCACCGAAGAAATCCCCGAGACGCCAACTAAGCAAAAGGCTCCCGCGGCTGTTCATGAAGATACGCCTTCGACTTTGGCTGCTACAACAACTCCCCCGATTCGAACATATCATGCTGGTCAACTTAGTACTACGCCTATTCCCGCGCCCTCCTTTGGCGCGGCGCCTGGGACTGTAAGGAAGGCGGAGAATAACCCATTAGCCACATCTGCGCCGAAGAGGGTCACAGCTATTCCAGCGCCGATCTTTAAGAACTCGACTTCTGCCATCTTGCCGCCTAGAACGCCTGGTAATACGTCGATTATGTCTATGGATACTTCAAGAATCTCTTTGATGGATACTTCGCGGGTGTCTATGGATACCTCGCGAGTGTCACTCAAGAACTCTACTCCAGATATGAACAACAAGCGTGGTCGCTCAAGACAACGCGCCGGCTCCGTCAGTACCACGGGGGACATCACGATTACCGAAAATGACGCGACTCCCAAAGCCAAGGTCCCCAGACAGACGTCTATCCTTCCTCCAGCAAGTCAGCCTGTGATAAGTTCCAGAGCTGCCGCCTCGATAGCCTCTTCTAAACGGGCCCCTTCGACTCCCATGGCTGCTGTTCCCTCGACACCGCGGTCTTCTAGCGCAATTCCGTTTCCCAGAATACCAGCAACTTTGAAGAAACCCAACGCAACAAAGGCTCCTCTTATTTCCTCGACTCCGATCAATGTACCTCCACGGAAACGGAAGCAGAGCGATGTTGCGGATCCTCTGCCTGCAGATACATCACAAGATAGTAGTACTTTGTCACAGGGTGCTCGGAAGCAGCGCAAGTTGGAGAAGGCTACATCAATTGCCAATATCCTTGATAGTCCCAAGGCACCCAGTTCTGTAGGTCCTTCAACGCCAAGCTCAGCCAAGAAAAATGGCATCAAGAAAAAGTCCAAGGTGGTGGAAGAGCCAGAATTCCCAGCGGAGTTTGAAGATACAATTGCCGGGTTATCTAAACATAACCGCAAGAAGATGAGACGCAAGGCTCGTGAGAGTGGTATGTTTATCGGTAACATGATTACTATTGGTGCCATCTCTCCGACGAAAAAAGAAGTTGCGGCTGCCGTTGCTGCCGGTCGCCCGATTCCTAAGCCGATTACCGGGCCACTGGTTGAAGAGTTTCCTCCCAATACGCCTAGACGGACGCCCGCTAAGACGACAAAGAAGGATAAGAAGTCGGACTTGGTTCAGCCAGTGTTGCCTACGCCTGTTAACGTCAAGGCTGTTACACCTGTCCCTGTACCAGAGATTGCTCCGGCTAGAATGAGCTCACATCCTCCTTCAACGCCTTCAAGAGGCCCAGCCAAGAAATTGACTGAGATTCCCGAGACGCAAGTGGAGGAACCGGTGGAAGCACCCGAGTTGTCTGTTATCCGAGAGGATGGTGAAGAGGTTACGGAGACGCAGTTCGATGATAAGCCAGATGATGCGGAGGATGACGAAGAAGAAGATTGGGATGTTGATTTGCCAGTTTTTGGATCAACCCAGGTTGAGACTGCGATTGATATCAAAAAGGCGGTTCAAGAGGGGGCTATTGAGATTGAGAGTGATGATGATGATGCCTCAAGTTCGTTTGTAGAGGATGTTGTGGAAGAGCCAGTGGAGGAGCGTGCTGTGAAGGAGATTCAAGATTCTCAGGCTAATGCAGTAGACTTGGATGCTCCTACTGAGTCGGATTCGGCGCAAGAGAAGACGGAGAAGGAGGATGAGGTTGTTGAGGAAGAAAAAGAAGAAGAAGAAGAGGAGGAGGATAACTGGGATTCTGATTTACCGGTGTTCAATTCGACTCAAGCTAGTGTTCCGGTAGATATTAGTCAGGCTGTTGCGATTGATACTGAGGGTGTGGAAGCTGAAGATGAGGTTGAAGATAGCGATAGTGAAGGCGGCGTACAAGAAGCGGAAGAGAACAAGGAAGACGACGAGATTGAAGACGACGTTGAAGATTCAGATGATGAGGAGGACACTGTTACTCCAGCTACGACAACTGCCGCCCAAGATAATGCTTCTAATGGTTCCGGAGATGAAGACGAAGAGGAAGACGATAACTGGGATGTTGATCTTCCCGTCTTCAACTCGACTCAACAGGACACAACCGCTGCCAAGGACTCCAGCACTGAGATTCCCGAAGCCCAAGTTTCCCGTTCCACGCATGTTACTCCCTCAAGCCCCGCCCCGGCTCCTTCTTCTCCTGGCCTCCCTGCTTACAGACCATCCTCAGTAGAGATCACAGGCAATGAATCCAATTTAGTGGATTCTTCAGTTCCGCTTAGCCGTCCTCCCTCGCCTGGACCGGCCGACAACACTGCTTTAGTCAACCAGTCACAGTTGGACCTTGATGGCCCACCAGAGTCTTCATCGACGCCTTACGGTAAAAAGAACCAGGATAATGAAGTTGTTTTTTCGTTGAGTGGGAAGAATGAGTCAGTTTATGATGTCCCGGAGGGTGTTGCCAATGAAGTTTCACATGGCGCTATGATTACGCCTGCCCGGAAGCTTGCTTCAGTGAAGAAGTCTTTGGGTTCGGCTAAGAGGGGGGCCGACACTGCTGCTGTTTCTCCTGCTCCGTTTTCAGATTACCCTTCTGGTGCTCCTCCAACTCGTTCTCAAGTTATGGAGATTCCCGATAGTCAGCCACAGCCCGTAGATGCCAGAAAACGCAAGGCCAGTCTTCCTTCAACTCAGGCTTCTGTCATTCCCGAGACTCCCACTGTTGCGGCCAAGCGTGTCCGTGTCCAGAAGAAGGGAATTACTGAGACACCTGAGATTACTCTTGGGGCTACTCTTTTGTCAGACGATGATAGTGCTGATAGTGATTCGGATGTGGCTAATTCACCGTCAAAGAGGGCTGGCGGGTCAAAGATTCGGAACTTGCCGGTTGTTCCATCTGCTGCTAACATTTTAGAGCGCAGCCCAGGAAAGACACCAAGTCGAACACCTGGTCGTACACCTGCCAAAACTCCAGCTAAGACAGCCACCAAGACACCTTCCAAGACGCCTTCTAAAATTGCGCCGGTCACCTTCCCGGCCGTTGCTACGCCAACGCCAGCTACACCCGGCACCGCTAAGAAGACGCCTGGTACTCGTGTTGCCCAGCTTTCTACCCGCAAGCCTTCTCGCCAGTCTGTCGCTTCAGTTGGTTCAATGAACATTGATCCTTCCCTGATGGATGATACCATGATGGATGAAACCACCATGCTTGGCAACACTAGTCTTGCCTACGCCAATTATAATCCTGAGCCCTACGTCACGGATAGTCCTGCCAAGCCTCTCGCGCAGGTGGCGGAGTTCCCGAAATATGAAGCACCCCGGGTTGGTCCTGATGGCCCGCCTGTTACCAAGGTTAACTTACATACCTTTAACAAGCCGGTTCGAGACAAGAATGTAATTCGCAAGACATGGGTTGCGGAGGAAATCCAGTTGTTGAAGTCTTCAGTGGAAAAGTATGCTACGGCCAACAAACTCACGGTGGAACAGATTGGACGCATCATTCATACTCCTGTTATGCGCGGGATTGTCAAGAATGACCAAGATATTCTTTGGATGCGCGGCTTATGGCAATATCTTCTCGAAGCTTTCCCTGACCGGCCATTCACGTCTATCAAGCTCAAGACTCGTGCTATCATCCCCAATTCCGTTCCTCGTTTCCCATGGACACCTGTCGAGGAGAAGAAATTGGTCGCTCTTGTCGCCATGAAGGGTCGTGACTGGTGGGCAGTTGCTAAGGATATGGGTCGCGATCCAGTGAACGTTCGTGAACACTATCTCGATCTTGTGAAGCGTGGAGACGTTGATGAGTTTGCGTGGGATGACCTTCAAGATCGTACACTCGTCAACATGGTTCTTGGTTTTGTGTGGCACGCATGGGTTCATGATAACAAGCAGTCCCTGGATAGTATGGAAGCGGACCCGGCGAATGTTGAATCCACTCGGGACTTGGCGCCAAATATCGACTGGGAGCAGATCAGTACGTTGTTTACGAGTAAGACTACACTGACTCGTGAATCAAAGAATTTGGAGGCTCGGTTTAAGGCTTTAGGCTTGGTTGTTACTCCTATCGTGCTTAGAAAGTGGGCAGCGAAACAGTTTGAAGCTGTCGGCCATCGAGCTTTCGTTCCCAGAGTTTTACTGGCTAGTTTACAATTGTCGGACCACGTTGCTTTTATCAGGGCTATCATGGCTACGGGTGCTTCTCAGCCCAAGTTTATCCCATGGATGTCCTTGATCTTTACATCTTCACGGATTCGTTTCTGGCCCGAGAGAGCGCGTATGTTGTTATACTGGCGTTACATGCAACGAACTACACCAGCCGGTCGAACATCGGTTCCTATTACATGTGGTTGCCTTCTTGATTTCTACGACGCCAAAGGCCGGCTCCCGTCGGTAGACGACGAACTTTTCGACAAAAATGAGGAAGAAGCGCTATTCTTCGCTACTGATGGCCGTGGAGTATGGATTTCTGAAGATGAATGGCGAGGCGATTTAGAGAAGGAAGCCGAGGAGGTTAGCATGTTTGAGCAGGAGAACAGCATCGTGGAGATGTGGCGAGAGGCGCCAAAGACGGGACCGGAGGTTGAAAGGGAGGATCCGAGAACTGGAGTTAGAGAGAAGAAGAAGGCAGGAAGAAGAAGTCGGAGTGGCTTAGACGGGTTGACGGCGTTGCTAGAGAGTTAAGTTTTTTGGGTTCTTTTGGGTTCTTTTTGGTGTTTGGGTTTGTTTGTTTTGTTTAGAGAAAAAGTCTGTTTATGAAATCAGAAAGTGTATTATGATTAAGGTTGTACATGTGTATCAAGATTCCCATCTACGACGTGAAAGCCATACTACTATCCAGGCTATAAGTCTATATGTAACCACACAAACGGCAAGTCCGACAATGTTCCACTTCACGGTACTACGTAAATGGTACAACTCCAATGCATCCTCTCCGGTTGATATCAAACACGTTCCATCAGTGTTCATCTGTCCCTCATCACAGGTAAACTCCACACCCTTTAATTCCAAAACCGCAACAGCCCGAACGACATATCGCACAGGAGACATCCAATTCGCACCTTTAAGTAACTTGGGCATATCAGTAGATAGAACGCCCGACATGGAGTTAGCAAGAGACATTATCACGCTAGTCAGGGTGATTGCGAAGCCGGTATGGCTTGGAAAGAGCGTGTTGAAGAGGATGCCGATGGATTCACCGGTGCTGGAGAGGGTGAATATGGAGAGGATTATCGTGAATATCAGTGAGGCGGAGTGGGAGAGACCTGTTGANCATCACAGGTAAACTCCACACCCTTTAATTCCAAAACCGCAACAGCCCGAACGACATATCGCACAGGAGACATCCAATTCGCACCTTTAAGTAACTTGGGCATATCAGTAGATAGAACGCCCGACATGGAGTTCGCAAGAGACATTATCACGCTAGTCAAGGTGATTGCGAAGCCGGTGTGGCTTGGAAAGAGCGTGTTGAAGAGGATACCGATGGATTCACCGGTGCTAGAGAGGGTGAATATGGAGAGGATTATCGTGAATATCAGNGAGGCGGAGTGGGAGAGACCTGTTGAGAAGACGATTATTATGGCTGTTATGCCGGCGGATATGACTTCGAAGGGTATCTCGAGGAGTGTATAGACGGATAAGAAGGCGTTGACTCCGTATACACCGTCTGCGAATTCCCGGTAGAATACATCCCTCTCCATTGGATAAACAGCCACATTCTGAAGTAAACCAGTGAAATAGAAGCCTGCTGTTTGCTGGACAAGACCCATTCGTGTCTGGATACTAGGNCGTGAATATCAGAGAGGCGGAGTGGGAGAGACCTGTTGAGAAGACGATTATTATGGCTGTTATGCCGGCGGATATGACTTCGAAGGGTATCTCGAGGAGTGTATAGACGGATAAGAAGGCGTTGACTCCGTATACACCATCTGCGAATTCTCTATAGAATACATCCCTCTCCATGGGATAAACAGCTACATTCTGAAGTAAACCAGTGAAATAGAAGCCTGCTGTTTGTTGGACAAGACCCATTCGTGTCTGGATACTAGGGTAAGAATGATGTAACGGGGAAAAGAACAAGGCCATTAGAACGCCGAGGGAGAGAACTTGCGTTAGTCTTGCGATTAACGCGGGCGGTTGACGACGAAGGTTAATCAAGTTCCGACGAAGAAGTAACGGAACTGTAATATACAATGGTGTCGGCGTACGTAATGAAGCACCTAGTTCCGCAGGGGAAGCTATCTTCTTAGTCACATGTCCCGGTATATCACCCATTGAATCCTTTCGGATTTTCAAGTCCCAGGCGGTTATCAAGCTTGTCACGCGCTTACGACTTTCTACCTCGCGAGTAGATTCTTGGAGGTCCACGGTTATCAGGTCCAAGGCGAAGTCGGCGGGGTTACTTTGTCCGGGACATTCGAAACCTAGGTTGGAGAAGTAAGGGAGGAGATTCCCGGGTGGTCCGGCGTAGACGGGGTGTCCACCGCGGGCTAGGAGGAGGACGTTTCCAAAGGTGGTGAAGAGATCGGATCGGGCTTGGTGGATAGTTAGGATAAGTGTTCTTCCTTCCTTGGCGAGACCTTCGAGAACGGCCATTAATGAGCCCGCTGTAAACGCATCCAAACCACTTGTAGGTTCATCCAACAATAAGACACCCGGCTCCGTCAATATCTGCACGGCAATACTAACCCGTCTCTTCTCGCCTCC
The DNA here is from genome assembly GCA_000833645.1 of Huntiella omanensis. Lineage (NCBI taxonomy): Eukaryota > Fungi > Ascomycota > Sordariomycetes > Microascales > Ceratocystidaceae > Huntiella > Huntiella omanensis. Next base: position 10,886 of record JSUI01006501.1, on the reverse strand, counting down.
TGAAATCCCCTTGACAAGCTCACTTCCCACAAGGACATCGGCACAATCTTTTAGTCCTAACTTGAGTAATACTTCATCTGCGCGACGGCGTTTCTCAGCAGATGTCATGAAGGAGGGCAGACGTAAGGCTGCTGCGAACCGGAGTGTTTCCCGAACTGTGAGACTAGGGAGGAGCCCGGCGTCATCTTGGGGGACGTATGAGGTGAGAGACCTGAGAACAGACGGAGTTGGGATTGCCCCGTTGAGAAGGGGCGTTGAACTGGGGAGGTACTTTGTCGTGGATGTATTGGATAACCTAAGAGCCAAGGAATTCAAAAGAGATGTTTTCCCAGAGCCAGATGGTCCCATGATTACATTGAGTGTTCCGGCGTGGAAAGTAGCGTTGATGTCATGAAGAATCGTCTTTGGTTGGGGATTCTTTCCTAGGGGATTTCGTTTCTGGATGGATAGGGAGAAGGACTTGAGAGATACGTCGACTGGACGGACAGAAACATTCTTGGTAGAGACGGTTTCCTTACCAGCGGACATGTCGATGGTCTCGCCTGTTCGGGCCCGGGAGATTTCCATGGATACTTTGGAGAAACGGAGGATAAAATAGGATGTAACGAGGAAGAATAGAATGAAAGCTACAAGCACGAGAATAGGCTTGGCGATCCAGTCTTGAGGGAAACCAAAGTCTTTCATGATTCCCGCGCCGGTGTATGAAGTACATGCGGGATCTGTCGGGTCGTTTGAATACGGACAGTCATAGAAAGAGCCTTGGAATTCATTACCGGCATATGCACCGATGGCATACCACTAGTAACGTTAGTATCTACTCGTTTACTCTTGGAAAAGAACTTACACTATAGGTAATATACTTGATCCACCTCAAATAAACCGGCATTTCGTCTCCCTGAATGAACATTCCGCAAGCCAAACTTTGGACGGTATAAATCAAATTGGCATACAAACTAGCGGTAGGAAAGTCTCTTGCAAGACAAACGCAGAACATACCACACGTCATAGCAATATAATGATTCAAAAAGCTAATAGCAAAGAACGTAAAGAAGCGTTCAGGAGTCCTCGTGAATCCAGCCATGAAATAGAGAATAATACTGAAAATAGCCGGCACAGGTACATCCTCAGTTAAAAAGCGGGCAAGACGTCTAGAAATAATGAACCCCATAGGTCCAACACAGCCATCGTTACGTTCCCGGTCGAAAAGGGGAATGTCGAGAGTCACACGGTACACTTCAAATAGAAGCATAAGATATCCTTGAAGAGCAGCAGCGGAATATAAAGCTCCTTCACGAGAACGGATACCAGAGGCGTCACGAGAGAGGGAGTAGAAGATGTAGCCGGTCACGATGCCCATTAGAGTTGCTTCGAGAAGGGCAGATGATAACCCGAGAGGATCACGGAGAGTAGTGATAAGAGTCCGGTGTGTTTGAATGCGGATTTGGGTGATTGTTGATGCTGGAGGACGAAGTGTATGCTGAGTAGATGTCTTTTCCGACACAGACATGGCCGGATAAAGTGTCTTGCTTTTGATAGCCCATGCCTCTTTTAACCCGTCAACACGTTTCGTACTCTCCTCTTCCGCAAGTGTAGACCGATTATCATAAGCGGCCAAGTCAACAACCCACTCAGCCGGGTTAACAAATTCCCCAACAACATGTCCTAGTTCCTTGAACCACGAAAGACACTCCTTTCGACTTCCAGCGTAGACAAGAGATCCTTTACTTAGAACAACCAAGCCATCAACACATTCCCAAATCTCACTTCGTGGCTGATGAACAGTCATAACCACAGTCCGTCCCTTCTTCGCAAGACTTTGTAAAGTCCTTGCTAACTGAAAGGCACTAGTTGCGTCAAGACCGGTGGTAGGTTCATCCAGGAATAGTAAACTTGGATTGGAAAGCATCTGCACGGCAATAGAGACTCTTCGTTTCTCTCCGCCGGAACATCCCCTATGTATGGAATTTCCAATCCGTGTATCTGCGCATTCTTTCAGACCAAGCTCGAGGATGACCTGCTCCACGATAGTCTGTTTCTCTTCCGTCGAGATACTATCCGGTAACCTCAATGCAGCTGAATACATCAACGTCTCTCGAACCGTCAAACTCGCTTCAAGAATGTCTTCTTGTGGGACATAAGCCCATCTCACATTACTGATTCCTTTATCCCCATTAACAAGGACATGTCCTGATATACCAACACGACTCCCCTTCATCCGTTCCGCAAGAACATTAAGAAACGTGGTTTTCCCACTACCACTGCCGCCAAGAATCGCAGATAATGTACCGGGTTGAAAACTTGCTGATATGTCGGATAGTAGGGTTTTTAACTGTGGTGCAGGTTTGAATGAGGCAGATGAAAGACCTTGCCATTTTGCTGGGAGGGAGAATGGTGGGGCTATGTCGACTGTGACTGATAATAATCGAATGTCGATTCGTGCGGGTGTTACCGCTGTGAATGATAATGTTTGAGTTGGCGGCCGAGTAGCAGAGCCGTTTGTCGTTTTAACAGAGGTAATACTCCCTTCATCATGTCGTGACTTCATGGTTGTTTCCATCTCTGTTGACCCCGATAAAGAGTCCATGTAGACTCTCTGGAAATCCTACTAATTCATGTACAGGACCTACACCAATATATACATATATGTATGTATTGTCCCGACTCAAGTTCTACAAACAGTTAGTTTTCCCATGTCTCTATTATCCAAATCCGCCCGGAAGCAACATATCCGAACAGTGAACCATATCCCAAATAGGAAACCGTCCTCATAAGCGACCATGATGAATATGCATCGTCATCCTTCTTTGTACCATCTACCGTGAATTTGTGAAAACGTGGCGCGCTAACCAACTGGATGACCTGGAGCCAGGTACAAACATACCTATGAATATATCTCAATAATTATCCCACTCCACCGAAAGTCTAATGGATAAACTTCTTCACTTTGTCGGACTATACCAAGACCCCCGACTCAACCCCAAAAAGTCGAGGGACAACGCCTCTTAAATACCATTCACGCTATAATCTGCCATACCAAACAAATGACACCTTCCTCCAGTCAAAGCGCACATTAAACAGCCTTCGAAACACCCACAATCACTACACCCGTCAAAACAAAGTCGTAATCTGAGACGCAGGGTTCAAGAAACGGTTTAGAACCTTCAGGGATCCTATAGACCAGTTAGACTGCCGGAATGTCCATATCCGATTATCATTCGATAAACTGCATGTATGTATGTATACTCACTGATCGGGCTCGGAACTGTATGCACGGCATTTGCACCACTAACTCCGCCGGTTCATCGTGTATCCGGTATATCACCTTTTTAGCTTTAAAACCCCTTGTCGACATTCATTCGGAACTTCATCCTCCCGTAGGAACTACCCGCTTAAACGTCAAATAAGGCTGTGATCATCCCCGTCACTTTTCCTCCGGATATGGCGGAGCTAACTTTATTGGGTTTCACAGACTATTGATTGAATCGAGGTATTACTTGGATTATTTCTATGTGAATTTCTACTTGTGTATGGCAATGTCCAACGTCATCCTTAATCAACCCGCTTCTCAAGCAAAGTCTTTCCTCTCGGCCCTCCAGTTACGAAACCCCCATTACCCTCTCCATGCACATAAATTCTCTCTCCACGAAGCCACGTCTCCTTGACTCTACCAGTAAACTCCTTTCCTTCCCACGGCGAACATTTATTCTTCCACAACATATCGCCCACATTAAGCGTCCACTTTTCCTCGTCATCCAGTACACAGATATCCGCGTCCATTCCAGCCGCGATACTTCCCTTACTTTTCGATAACCCCACTTGCGCCGATGTCCGCACCGCACAGTATCTAATAACGTCAAGAATCGTCAATGGACTCTTCTGTTCCCGGATACTGGTTAATAGAATTGGTAGGCCAAGTCCTACACTAGAGATTCCACCCCATGCGGCGAAGAAGTCACCACGTCCTTTGGAGTTCGTCGCAACTGCGAGTTCAGCAATAGACGGTTTCTCCTTCTCTACGGGCCCTCGAACATCGACGCCCGAGTCGGAGTGGTGGATATCCGCGCTAATGACCCTTTGGACATCCAGATGGTCAGGAAGTAACTTTAACTCAGGCGTACAAGGGGAATGATCCGAGACAATCGTTCTCAATACGGAATCCTCCCTAGCCAATTCCTCCCATAACCCCATCTTATTCTTATCGCCTCTGATAGGTGGACAACACTTATGTCTAGTATCACCCTCCTCAATCTCCTCAGCCGTCAAGCCAAGATAATGGAAACATGTCTCCGCAGTAATATTAATCCCCTTTTCTCTAGCTTCCCTCAATAAAGGGAGAACTTCCGTCGCAGAGACATGAACGATATGTACCGGTAAATCCGGTGTCTCTGCCGCCAATGAAATCACCTCCGCAACAGCATACGTCTCAAACGCCGGAGGTCTGGATTCAAGGAAAGTGTTATAAGTCGAGAGAGGTCCATGAGGAGCTAACGGCGGCTCAGAATGCAAAATGGTATCTCCCACTGAATCCGAAATAGGCGGAATCATCTCAGCATGGAACATAAGTGTCGTCTTCTCCCCCTTCAACGCCCCCATCGCCATCTTAATATCCCCCGATGAAACCGCCGGGAACTCGTCCACGCCAGACTCAATCAAAAACCCTTTGAATCCTCTAACACCCGCATCCACCAGAGCTTTCAAATCCCCCGAATTCCCCGGGATAACACCGCCATAAAACCCCACATCAACCCATAACTGACCCTCCGCCGCCTCCAACTTCCTCTCTAGATTCTTCACAGTCGTAGTAGGCGGGATACTATTCAACGGCATATCCACCACCGTGGTAACACCACCTGACGCTGCAGCCCGAGTCCCCGTGTAGAAACCCTCCCATTCGGCACGCCCAGGGTCGTTTAAATGCACGTGGGCGTCAACGAGACCGGGGAGAAGGAGACGCGGTGAGTAGTCTTTATATGGGGTATCGGCTGGGAATGAGGAGGCCGGAAGGACCGACGGTGTGACGGAGAGGATCTTTCCAGTTTCAGAGGATACGGCTATCGTAGCTGGAGAGAGGCTTAATGTGCCATCGGGAAGGGTGATGACGGCCCGGGAGGAAGCAAGAACGTAGGTTGCCATTATATAAGTGTCGTGTAATCGTTACCGTTATCGTATTAAAGTCTAAAGCAAAAAAAGAAGGAAAGACTACCAAGATATATCCACCAAAAGAACAACAATACCACCCAAGTCCCTCCACGGACCTAAGCCCCTCTTATACCCATCGTCAGTCCTCTCGATCTCCGTCCATCTCCCTATCTATAACATTCATCCTTATCTACCCGATTCCTAATCGGGAAACCCTTCCATTCTGCACAACCGCTCACCTCCGAACGCCCAGTCTACTTCCCACTATTGTTCCTATAAATCAACCCTTTTGTTTTCCCCATCCCATCAATCTTCTTACCCTCCTTCTCTTCCCAAAAGCCACAAAACCTCCTTAGAACCTCTCAAATCCCGTGACTTTCCACCATATGTTACATCACCAAAAGTCATTCTCGGCACTTACAACACACATCCAAAGCAATTTCCTCTTCTCCCCCAGATTCCACAACGCCCCTGCCCCTGTCCTGCGAAACCTCCTTCCTTTTTCCTTGCCTTCTTTCTTTCTTTCTTTCCTTATCCCGATAACTCAATCCACCTCATTGGTTCCTAATTTCTATTACTCGATGACCACCACCAATCCTCAGTCTTTGTCTTTCCCGCCTAGTTTCCACGCCACGCTAATCCTTCCTACATACTTAAAGTCGTATCCTTCTTTTTCCTAGTCATCGGCCACCTCCGATGTAAAAAAAACTACCCAACGTCAAAACGAGTAACCCTAATGTCTCCCCATCATGATACCCTCACTTAGACCTCAAACTTGCTCGTTTTTGTCTCGTTTTCCCCTTTGCCCTGCATCGAATATGTAACTTGTACAACTGTACCGAATCTGGCAACAAACACAACCCAAGCTTATCAACCCAATTGCTACTGTATCGTTTCACACGTGCTTTTTTACCGAAGCCTTACATGGAGCCGACACCCTCGTGATAGCCTCACATGGACCCCTAAAACATCCCCTTATGTCATAGTATCACCTCTCCTCCGAGTCCATCCGCACAAAGGAAAAAACTATCTTCACTAATTCCACCCTCTTTGGCTTTGTTCTTTAAATCAGCCAATCCCGTCACTCCCGACACTAGCCAAAATCATGCCATCGAGTAACACTATCCACACTTGATCGAGTAATCAAAACTCCCATATCTATAGTATCCACTTTCTCAACATCACCAACGCACCGACCTCCATGTACATTACACATCAATGACCAAATACATACATCTATTTTGAACTCCTAACACTAGTAATACAATTTGCTAGGAGCCCATATAAATAAGGCCCCAGCAAAAAAGAAAAAGTAACAATCCCAAAAAAACATACACTTCTCCATGACATCCTGCCCATGCCATCTGCTTTGTGCCAGCACATTATACTCTCATGTCCTCAACGTCAAATAGACCCATCCTCCATAAGTGCATATTGTACAATCCACAATCCAGAATAACCATTCAGGCAGGTCCAGAGAGAGTGTAAACAAACAAAAACCAAAGAAAATCAAGAACCAAAAAACACAACGCCGTGCCGGAACGAGAACCCGACTCCCGGATACTACTGGAAACAGAGGGAAACAAAAAGAAACAAAGGCCGTCAACAGCCTGTCCTCAAACCCAAACATTATCCGTACAACCCAAACCTAAAAATACAAGCATGCATGCCACATAAACAAACCGAAAACACAGATGCTCAACCATTGCAGCTCAATACTGCTTTACCACCAACATCCAACACTCTTCAAGTTTCACAGAACCACCACCATCGGCAGTACGTCATGTGACTCTTGACCTAGCTCGGGCATATCCCGTTTAGTGTGTACGGCTGATGACCTTGTTGGCAGTCTCAATCAGACCCATCTTGGCCTCGCACTCCGGCCAGTCAGCAATGGCCGCAATGGCCTTGTCGTGGTACTCCTGGGCAAGAGCACGAGTCTTCTCGACACCGTCGCTAGCCAGAACAATCTCGCGAGCCTAACAACAACATTATACGTTAGTATCCAAATCATAAACACATACTAACACATCAAACTTACACGAGCGACGTCACCTGCTTGACCAAACTTGCGGCCAACCAAAGTACCAAGTTCTGGGTTCTTCTCCCACGCAAAGATAAGAGGAGCAGTGGCAAGACCAAGCTCCAGGTCGGCACCGGCAGGCTTTCCAAGCTCAGTCTGGCTCTGAGTGTAATCCAACAGATCATCAACGAGCTGGAAAGCAAGGCCAAGGTTCTTGCCGTAAAGGAAGGCCGACTCAATAGTTTCTGGCGATCCGTTACCAAGAACAGCAGTGGCACGGCACGACATGGAAATCAACGACGCCGTCTTCAAGTAGCTCTTCTGGAGATAGTACCCAAGGGTATCCTCCGACCAAACAGGCTGAGTCTCATCCGAGGCAGTGTTTTTCAACTGCATGAACTCACCCTCCACCAGGTTTGCTATGACCGTGGAGAGGAGCTCAATAACTTCAGCGTTCCGAATGCGGGAAAGGGCTACGGAAGCACGTCCAAGAAGGAAATCGCCAGCGAGAACCGCCATCTTGTTGCCAAAAGCAAGGTTAGCCGACGGCTCACCACGACGAGACTGCGAGTCATCAATGACATCATCGTGGAGCAGAGAAGCAGTGTGAAGAAGCTCCGTGACCTCGGCCAGACGACGCTGAGCAGGCATAATGTCAGCGTCTTGGTCCGACGACTTGTCAGGGAGGAAGCTGGTAAGAGGAGCCTCAGTCAGACCCTCCATAAGAATCCGACTGGGCGTAATGGTGGAATCAATGTCGTGCAAAATAGGCGTTTTATCCGACTTGGGGCAAGCAGTGACGGCGCGGGACATGAGCAGAATGATCATGGGACGCAAATGCTTGCCACGGGCCTGTGTATAGTATTTGGCTACACGGTCGAGAGAGGGGTGGCCGGTACCGAGGAGCTTGCGAATGTTGCCAGTCAGACTACGCATCTCCTTGCCGACAAGACGGAGCGGGTCGATGGGAAGGTTGTTGACAATAGCAGCAGTCTTCATGGCATTGGACACAGTCTTGGTGGCGACGGAGATAGCGGCCGCAATTGCCGACGACTGTCCCGGCGACGAGTGGAAGCCGTGGCCCTGTTGAAGCTGGTAATTGATGCTGGGGTTCAGCAAATGGCGCTCAACAAACTGGCGCGAAGCCAGAGAGGCCGGAGCCTGCAGGGCAAGACTACCCGACACATTGGCAGACTGGCGAGCAAGTCTCGCAATGGCGGAAGTCGACGTCGAGCGAGGCATTTTAATGGTTGTTGCGCAAAGCGACAAGATTGAAAAAAAGCGGTCGTTGCGGCCTTGGAGGGGTCACAGACAAGAAAAATGATCCCAGAGCCAATTGGAGCGGGATGCAGAATGGAGTCCGCAGAAACAAACCAGGGTTGAGTTTTTGAATTGAGCTAGTCTTAACTGGGTATGCTCTATAACCAATTAAGCCTCAGTTCCAGCTTGTATGGCAAAGATGACAATGTGTAGTATGTAGGCAATAGTAACGAATGCGAACAGAGAGGTAGCGAACAAGTGAAGGCTTAGGTTGATTTGATAAAGCGGTCACAGTTCTAGATTCTGAAAGATAAGAGCGATCAGGACGAAATGATGTCAACCCGGCGAATACACAGAGACGGCGGTGATTAAGAGAGGGAAGAAGAAGAAGAAGATTAGTTGAACCAGGGAGACAATATAAACACGCCTACGGGCTTATTTGTGAAATGGAAGCTACGTATACTTGTTCAGTGGGAATTGTGGAAAGCGGGTGTTGCACTTTCTGTATCCCGATAAACGGTACGGAACAGTTATCGGCACCTTTACACGCTGGTGCTTTCCGCAAGATTTGCATGTTTCTGGAAAACTAGCAGGGTTGCAAACTGATTGTTAGGGTACAACATACAGGGTTTATATGAGAACTAGGTTAACAAAGCCGTGAGGATGACGTTACAGACATTGTCCACTTACACGAGAGTGTTTTCACGGTCCAGTTTGTCATCTGAATATTCAAGTCGACCAAAACTATGGTTCTTCTCAGCATCACACCAGCAATTGCACAAGCATTGAAAAAAGTCACATCTTCAGTTTTATCAGACGAAAGTGGTGCCAAACCAACATCTGACGATGATGCACAAGTCGGAAAGCCAATTTCACATAACCAGATAGTTGAGTTATGGCAGAGTCTAAGAAAGAACGGTCATGAAGATGTCTCTCTAGAGTCACTTTTGCGAGGCTCAAGAGTTTACGTCCCACCACCACCACCAAAGCCCGAACCAGTAAGTTCAAACTTGTAAGTCTGATTTCACAAGCTAATACACTATAGACACCAGAATATAAGGCTTTGATGGCCCGTCTTCGAGAAGAAGAGGAGGAGAGAAAGTATAAACGCATGTTGAATCCACCGAAAGCTGAACTCTCAAATCAACGCTTTGCCAATTTCGCCTCTGTGAACCGCGCCCTAAACGAAGATATCGACCAAGACGAAGCCGCCACATATGCTGAAATCCAGCACCAACTGATGTTGATAATAAATTTTCTTATCAGCATCGCCGGTGTAGCAGCAACCCTCTGGATTGTTGCAAAATGGTGGAGCACGCCAGCCCGTATAGCTCTGTCTATGGGCGGGGCGATTGCCGTGGGAATTGCAGAGGTTGCAGTATACTCTGCGTTTGTTTGGCGAGTGGACCAAAGTGATCGGAAGAGCAAACGGGCAGACAAAAGGATCAAGGAAGTCAGGTCTGTGGAACGGACCTGGGTAGTAGATAAGGACGGTGTCAGAGAAGGTGGGATTGATCAAGCTGAGAATACTGTAGTACAGGTTGTTGGGGATCCTACCGGTGCTACGGGTGTTTCCGTCGATAGCGGTGAGTTACGTCGGAGAACGGTAGCCATCCAGGATTGATTTTGTAACATAGTCTTGATTGTTCGCTGTATCCTATTTTATCACGTGATACCGCGATACACTTTAATGGATATTTCGCGACAGGGGCGGCAAAGTGGGGCACGCGCATGTATCCATGACGCTGCCGTGGACCATGAGTGAGAACACTGGGGGAATAGCCAGAAAAATTGGTTAGCTGTGGCATTCATTCTTTATAACTCCCCAACCCGTATTTAATCATAATCTATTCCATCATCACATTTCTGGCTCGGCTTCAACCCCACTGAAAATATCGAAATGGCCACTGAAGCTCCGTATGTTCCTTCTNCCGCGATACACTTTAATGGATATTTCGCGACAGGGGCGGCAAAGTGGGGCACGCGCATGTATCCATGACGCTGCCGTGGACCATGAGTGAGAACACTGGGGGAATAGCCAGAAAAATTGGTTAGCTGACATTCATTCTTTATAACTCCCCAACCCGTATTTAATCATAATCTATTCCATCATCACATTTCTGGCTCGGCTTCAATCCCACTGAAAATATCGAAATGGCCACTGAAGCTCCGTATGTTCCTTCTTATCTTCCGAAATCACCAAAACAAGACTGACGTCAGCCCTTCCCAGGCCATTTGACAATCTTCTTAACCGTCAAAAATCCAGAGCGTAAGTGTTCAGTAACCACGCCTCCAGTGTAGTAATATTCTAACAACACTACTACAGCCGCCCAATTCGCACCTACGGAAAAAGACCTGCGCAAGAACCAGCTATCGAAGCTCCTGTAAAGAAAGCCCGGCCCGAGACTCCTACCACTATACCCGTTCCCAAGGCCAAAGCAACATCTACACCATCAAAATTGAC